>VVHJ01027287.1:51170-82824 GCA_015107715.1 Tylochromis polylepis
ACAAAGGGATTCACTCATCAGCCATCACTCTGTGACGGCAGCTAGTCGGCAATAGAGGTTCCAGCACCTCGTTGCATTGGTAACGCTCTGGCACCCAGTCATGTCAGTCAGTGGTATCCTTTGATCCAGTTGATAGCCGGTTTAATTCCTGACCTCAAAGTTGAAAAAAGATAACAAGCTGGGACCGCCCACTTAGCATTGCTAACAGTTCTTTGGGCTGTTGCTGTATGTCATTCTTACTACATCTCACTCCAGCATCGTGTCTCTTGCTCATTCTGCACACTGCTGTATAAGAGAAGATGCCAGTTTTCCTTTGAGGACAGAGGGGTGGGGCCCATCTGGCTCTGGTGTTGCGATTAGGCTGCATCTTATGGCTTTGAATCTCAAAGAAACAGATTTTGTTTATTCATCTTCTGTACTAATGATTAACTTAGTTTTTTTTATGCTGTTTAAAGCCACAGAAATGGTCCAACTGTAGCTCACATGACATTGTCCACTGGATAAACCAAACTATTACAATGAGGACCCAGGGCAAATCCTATGTGAATTGGAGCACCAAATGCACCACCAAAGGGAAAGGTTTCTCTACGTGTAGAATTTCTGGAGTAGTGTGACTGTGGCTGATCCAAAGATTACACCAACAACATCCATATCGCATTACTCAAAAGCTGATATATTCATGGTGACATCTGTTTAATCAAAAATCCCAGCCTGATCAATCTGTGCCAAACCGCAAGTGCAGAGGTTTAAGCTGCTGCCCTCCTCCTCCGTCTGCATCGCTTCTTGTTCTCTGTTCGTCTTGACAAGCAGCACTCAGCTCACAGTTGGTTTATTATTTATCTGCCGGCCTTGGGCCAACAGTTGCTGTTCTGCCTCTTGTCCTCTCCGTAGCCCCCCCATGGCCACCTGGAGCTGTCACTTCACTTCTGCTGCTTCTTCTGCTTGTGCTGTTCAGAGCCACTTTAGCCCAAAAACACAACGAATTTGATTCAAATTGGATGCAGGTTTTGAGGTTTAGCCACTGATTTTACATTCAAAAGTCAAAATCCAGAACCTGGAGCAAAACATCTTCAGCAATACGAAAGGAATTTAAATTTTTAGAAGTTGTATATATGCAGTCTCATATGATATGCTCCAAAAACATAATCTTAAAAATTCTGGATATCCTGTTTGTAATCTCAGTTTCTAAGAAGACAAATCGAATTTAACTTAATTAGGATTTTTGCTGTAACTGAGTATCCATACCAGATGTTTTTGTTAAATACCAAATCATCAGCCATTTATCACAATTATTCATTAACTAATCACCGGAAGCCAAAATTGTAAACAACATTAAACTCTGATTAATCATATGGTCCTAGCCAATGGAAATGTGGGATCCAAATCAGGAAAAACTGTATGTATGGTCTTGGTCCCAACTGACATGACTTCAGGCTTGGAAAGGGAACAGAAGTTGATTTGCTCTCTGCATGAGTTCTAGATCTGTGCTGAAACCACAGAGTAAATGTTAGAACTGGACTTCCACAAAGTGATCTGAATACAGCAGCCACACTCGAAGCTGTCTGGGCATGCCCAAGAAGATGACCTTGAGGAGGAGTTCAGACAAATTTAAATCAGGCAAGGTTTTTTTATAAACTTGCTCCAGTTATTTTGTAATTGCTCCTCCTATCATGCCAATTTATAAGTTACAGCTGGAACTCCCTCAGATGCTGGCTATCCTTGTTTCATATCCACAGAGGCCTGAGTACAGGCTCTATTAATATCAAGAAGGCTTTTATTTAAACTTTGCTTCCTGTTTAGTCTAACACTAAAGCAGTCATACAGTAGAAACAAAGTGCATTCAGTTAAAAAAATATTCAAGTATAAAGCTCCACCTGCCAGAGGTAGACATGATTTTGGTGTGCAATGCAAATGCCAGGTTTCAAGTATTCTGTCTGGTCTTTAGGCCATGTTGCCATGTTTCCCCTTAAAAAAACCCTCCAAAAGAGTTATCTGAGTGTTGGGGTTTTCTCTGTATTATTGTAGGGTCTTTACCTTACAATATAAAGTAAGGTGAGGTGACGGGTGTTGTGATTTGGCGCTTTATAAATAAATAAATAAAACTGAATTTAATGACATATTATATTAGCATACTGACATATTCACAGTGGGTTATGACTATGGTGAAATACTGAAATGATATGGGGTAGCCAATTTTAAGTTGATTGAAACTGATTATCCCACAATTTAACCTTTGCAGTTTTGGGATGAATGTTGGATTCAACTTTACAACGACCTTTCTGTTTCATAAACCTGTTTATGTGGAATGGTAAATGGACTGATTCTTACATAGTGCTTTTCTACTCTCCCAGAGCAATCAAAGCGCTCTATACGCAATATCCACATTCATACAAGCTTTTTTAGTGCTTTCTAACTAACATTTATACTCTGATGGATGCATCGGAGAGCAACTTGGGGTTGGTACCTTGCCCAAGGATACTTGGCATGCAGACTGGAGGAGCCAGGGATCAAACCACTAACCTCCCGATCAGTAGATGACCTGCTCTACCTCCTGAACTACAGCCACCCAGCACAGTGTGCAGCACAGTTATTTTTGTAGGTTTTGGCATCAATTCGAAATTTAGATATCAGAAAACATTTACACTGGTCTACACTGGAAAAAGGGTCACATATAACCTGGGACTTATCTTGACAAAGGAGGAAAGGTCCTTACAGCAATGACGATCTGCTGCATTTAAACATGTAAAATTGTGGTGGCAGTTCATCTTTAAGCATTACCACAAAGACACCAACACTACTCCACCTGGTCTACTTAATCCTCACATCTACCTATCCTCTCTGTGTTTTCAGAGGCCATATAAAGGCCCCCTACCACTTGCCCAATGCATAAAAACACCTTGTTAAAGAGTGCGTTATCATTGGATAATATGGAAGTCCAAGAAAAGATCACCTCACCAACACACACAGATGGTTTTTAACTTCTGAAGTCAACGCTCGAAAGACAAATTTAGCCCCAAGACAAAGCTTTCACTGCTGATCAATACCATTTTGCTCACCTGTTAAAGGAAACTCGACTTAATAAACCTCGCTGAATCCTTGTTGTTCAACAGTAAGAAATACGACTCTGTGATGAAAACAATTATACACAAAGCAGTTCACAGAAAAATAAACAGAAACTCAGGAAAGTCAGATTCAACCTTGCATTGTCCCTCTCAAAGGTCAGAGGTCTTTTCCAGTATAGCAATCTTGGCTTCAGACCAAACTTGAACTTTAAACCTCTGGCACAGGCATGGCCTCCCGCTCTGCCTCTTCAAACTATCAATAAAAGGATTCCAACTTGGCACAACGCTTAGATTCTGCAGATTGAGCAGACCATTAACGCACAAGAGGCTTTCAGAGTGGCAGAAATCCCCTCTCTGCTGCGCAGTGTCCTGTTACCCAGCACGATTTTCAGGGGTTTTAGAGTCTTCCTGTGGAGATCAATATATTCTCTGTAGCAAAAAAAATGATGCATAGTGAACGTCTGACCAAAGTAAATTCTGAGCTCAGTGGCTGCTGCTGCTGGTGAAAGGCCATACTTCAAAGTCGTCATCCATAGACTTTCAGATTAAACTGAAACACTCAGCCAGCAGGCAGCCAGCTTCCACCATCTCTTTGCATAGCCGTGATGTTATCTGTGATTTTTCAAAATGTATCAAACTAATCCCAAAGAGGAAGCAAAATCACTGCAGCAGTAAACAGAAAAAGATAAAGTTGTCCTGAAGTCTCCCGTCTGTGTGAAAGTCACACCTCTCATTCACACGTTTCAAGAATAAACTCTGTAGGTATAAACAATGAGATGTTTTATATTGAAGTAACAGTAAACATAACGATCCTGGGCCTGGTCCAGGGCCTGGAGAAGCTCCGACTACACAGGGTTAACATGTCCCAGGAGAGACAGACACACACACACACACACACACACACACACACACACACTAATCCCTCCCAAAGCAGCAGCTTTAGTGTAATTCATGCCGCAGCTGTCCACTGCTGGAAGAATCAAGAAATTGTCCTGCACATGTTCAGCTGCAGGAACAAATGTTAGAGATCAGGGCAAATGGACAAAAAAAAACAAAACAAAAAACAAGATGGACTCCTGAAGCCCCTCCACCTCCACAGAGACACACTTCTACCTCTTCCACACACACACACACACACACACACACACACACACCCTTTTGCATGCCTCACTTTATGATTTTTTTTCTTTCTTCCATCATTGGCTCTCTGTTTGGGGATGGGAGGGGCCTCTTGGAAGTGTGAGGGGCTTTAATGAAAATTTTTTTTTTTAAAGTTGCTCCCACGTGCACTAATTCAGTCATACCATTTGCCGTTAGAGCTTTGGTTATGAGAGGAAAATGAATTAGTGTTTATGAGGTCAACGTTAACCTGCCGTGGGAGCATTTTGGGGGAGGGAAGGGGAGGGGACGGGAGGGGAGGGGGCAACGTGAGGAGACAGGCGGGCTGTGCTTCTATCTAAGAGATTGTAACAATAAACACACCAGTGCGACTGGGCTAGTAGCTTCTATTATACTCAGTACTGTAGAACAAAAATGCATGGGAGTCAAAACTATACTCGTCTGGGTGTGTGCGGATGGCTCTGCGTCTGTGTGTGTGTGTGTGTGCGTATGCGTGTGTGTGTGCGTATGTGTGTGCATTTTTTTTTCTGTCCAAGTGTGTGTCTGAAAGAAGAGCGGGGCGAGTTAAAGCTGGAATGTACTGTGGTCGAGTGTTTGTTTACCTACTCCAGCAGTTCTCACGCTCTTCCACGGGCAGGTAACACACCTCCTCCACTCCTGTGTGTGTAGTTACCTGGGCCCCCTCCCTCCTTGCCCTCGCCAGTCCGAGAATACCTGTGCGCGCCTGTGTCTGCACCTCATCTAAACCTGCTACCTGTGTGTTTGCGTATGCATGAGTGCTTCACCTTGATATTTCACAGCAGACTCTTGTCTACACTGACTAGCCTGTCGATGTGAGTGTGTGTTTCTGCGTGCGTGAGGGTGTGTTTAGTCTGTTCACTGCTGAATGTGGGGCGGCTCGTCCCTCACAGTGGCTATCACACACACTGACTGTGTCTTTTCACTGTCTGTCTGACTTGTCTACCTGTCTGTCTCTCTGCTGCAGGACAGATGGACAGACAACACGCCACTTTCTCACAGGCAGGAATGATATAAACACGTACTGTCTTTTCTAAAAGTGACTGTCAAAGTGTAAACGTGTGCGTTTGTAGCCATTTAAGCCTGCGTAGCCAAATAAGACGTGTGTGCGTGTCTGAGAGAAAGAGGGTAAATTTGTATGTGTGTGTGTGTGTGTTAGAGTGCATGTTTGAGAGTGTGTGTGTGCATGTGTGTGTGTGTGAAGCCCAGTGGAGGCTACACTACTCTATGTTTGCTGTTCCCATTCCTGTTTTTATACATTTGCATTTTTTAAGGCTGAGTTTCTGTCATTGGCTGAGTGAGCGAAAGGAGGCGGATCCTCCACGCCACCGCCCTGTCACTAATCTGCCACTCTGTTCCAAATAAAAAACCTGATTGGGTAAATCTGTCCACTCCTGTCTTCTTTTAAACTGAAATAGATTTTTAAAAAACTGTCTCTTTTCCTCTCAAGAATGTCTGACTAATGACACAAACAACCAAGGAACCACATAACTGTGTGGCATTAAAATTGTGAACTTTCATTCCTTTGCTGTCTTTTTGGTGGCTAATAATCTATAATCTTGATATAAACAGCAGTGGTTCTCAACCTAAGGTTCAGGGGTCCTTAGAGCTCAATGACCCATAGTACTTGCTATAAATGTATAAAACTACGCTGTAATACTAAAAAGTGCATATGGGCAGATGGGACAAAACTATGGCAACAACACATGTATACTCTCACTGACTGGTTCATGAGGTACATCTTGCTAGTACCAGGATGGACCTCCTTCTGCCTTCAGAGATGCTCGAAGTCTTTGTGACATAGATTCAAAAAGGTCATCAGCTCATATTGATATGATAGCATCACACAGCAGCTGCACATCCACGATGTGTCCCGTTCCACCACAACCAAAAGGTGCTCACTGGATTGAGATTTGGTGAATATGGAGGTCGTTTGAGTACAGGCGTGTTCAAGAAACCAGTTTGAGATAATCTAAGATTTGTGACATGACATGTTATCCTGCTGGAAGCAGCTATCAGAAGATGGGTACACCGTGGTTATAAAGGGATGAACATGGTGTTGCTATATTGTTGCTCTTTATGGTAGATAACTGTAGGTTATAGGTTATCCAATGGTCATTTAGTACTAAAGGGGTCCAAAATGTGCCAAGAAAATACCCCCCACACCATTAAACCACCACCAACCTGAACCACTGATACAAGGCAGGATGGATTCGTTCTTTCATGTTGTTTACATCCTTGACCCCCTGCGTCCAGACCTCAGTAAAATATGCATGAGGGTCAATTTAAAATTAGGAAGAAACCACTTCAGTTAGCTGAGAAGATTGAGAACGCTCCCATACAGTAAATACGAAGCTACAGGCCACTGGGCTTAGCTTAACATGTGACTGGAAATGGTGAAACGGCTAGCCTTAATGTTTGCACACCAGCACCTCTAAAGTTCACAAACTATCTCATTGTGTTTCATATGTACCAGTTGTAGTTTCAGGGGTACTTTGTGCTGTCTATCTTCTTGGTCAGGTTTGTTGGTTTTACAGGTGCAATTTTTATCTTTAGACCAAACCTCTTGACTGTATTGCAAGAAACCAATATTTCTTTAATATACACATACCAAAGCACACAGCACTGCCTCATTATTTCACAAGACACCATCGTGTATTCTGCAAAATTATTACCCACCCCCCCCAGATATTAGTTTGATGCGTACTTGTCCCGCTTAAAAGACCCAAAACACTCACAAAACAATACCACCCCCCACTTTCTTAGATATTGTACTTTAGCTGTGCTAATTTGCTAACAAACGCACCATTAATCAAATCACCAAAACTAATTAACATTCAATGAACCAAGGAATTTCTGAGTCCCTTGGGGTCAAGGTAAGCCAGCCTTGGTTTTATATGTAATAATGCATCTTCCCTCATAAGTAAACACTCTGCACATTCCACAATCAGCAAGTCTGCTTTCAGTTAATGAAGTATTTAAATGCACATCACAGCAAAAAGGTTCAGGGTTGAATCGGCTCTTCAGGTGAGGCGTTTGTGACACTTTGGGGCAGTTTGCGACTGTGTGGTTTCCCTCCATTCGTCCAGTTTTCTTTCACCACCTGTAAAAGTGGCCACAGGTTTGTTGATGGGTGTGCCCGCCTCTCGCTCATTGTAGGCTAGGAGAGGCTGGATGAAGGGGTGCCATCAAATGTACCTTCTACTTGGGAAAACTCTTTCAGAAGATGTAATTATAGACTTTAACTGTTCAGCGCGGCTAATTTTGATTCTACCGGAGTAATGTTTAAGTGTTTTGACCTCATTATTAGTGCCCTCTCCTCCTCCTAATCAAAGCTGCAGTTTGTAAAATTTCTTCAAGGATAAACAGGACTTCACTCAGACTACAAAAACCTGATGTTGCTATGCAGACCTCTTTTTTTTCTTTTCTTTTTGTCCAGGTTTATAGATTTCCCACCCCTTCACTTGCATCTTAATGTGGTCTACAGCTTGTAGTGCCCACAGTGGTTATAAACTGCTCTTTCTTCGGGTTACAGTGAACACTGTCACTGTAGTCTGTGGATTACCCACCAAGACAATGTTGCTCGAAAGACAGGCTACCATTGAATTATTTAGATGTAATTCTTTTCTACACTGTGGGCAGGGCACATGAAGTTCCATTTGTATCCGTTTTGCTGCAGGAGATGCATAAAAATCCCAAATAATCCCCTCAAACCGGGAAGCTTAAATGAGGTTATTGTGATCACATGTAGTGTTGTAATGTGGGTGAACATTTCCTTTAATTTCTCGGTCTTAAATGTGACTCAATTCTCTTGGTGGCGGAGGATTGTTCAAACTTGAGGTCCAGGCTTTTATTCTTGGGTTCACTCATGACTCAGCAGCTCAGCACTTGAAACAGGAGATGAATATATTTCAGTAACATGCATTTAAAGGCGCTTGCGTGCAGACACAAAGTCTGCCTCCATGTTATCACACACCAGCCAGCATTAGCTCGGCCTATGTGCCATTCTTTTCGACCTGCTGACACTAGAGGCAGCTCTCCTCTCCTCTGTGCTTCATCTAAGAGAGATGCTGTATTTGTATTTGCATGATCACAGCTTCTTAGCACCTCATTTACACTTGTTTAACTCTGTGGGCCCTCAAGGGAGAAACAGACAGAGATGTTATTTTTCTTAAGTCAACACATAAAAATATCCTTTTTTCCCCCCTTCCCTCTTCACTGAAAGTTAGATAAACTGTCTGTGGGGATTTGTGAGTACAAACACACACACAAAAGGAGATTATTCCTGCTATTCAAGCATCAGACCAGATGAAACCAAGGTCACCCGATGTGGAGGAGTAGTGGGTTTGCAGCTGGTCATCATCCAGCAAAGCTAACAAGCTGTCCTGGCCTTGGAGAGCAGGCTGCTGATGAGGAAATATGCCTCCGCACAGAGGCTGAGTGCTCCTTGTGTGCGAGCCTCCTGTGGGAGGGGTGAAACAGGCGAGCCAAAGCTGCAAAGTAGAGTTGGGGTAGAATGAAGCAGGCTGACGTGCCTGGGGTCCAACCAGTACCCCATCTGCTGGGTAACAGAGGAACAACTGCGGCAGAGATAACCTGATTTACAACCCAGTTTTAACCTGGTTATTTTCATCTGTAATTTTACATAATACAACCCCCCCCCCAAAAAAAACCCCCAAACCCCCCAAATGATAGCAGGCTGTGGTGCATTTGTGTCTGATTTTACAAGGGCTTATTTTTTTTAGACCTTTGTGGAATAAGAAGCTCAAGGGATCAGCGCTGTTTATCCTCAGCTGACAGTCTGTAGGGTTGGGTTCACCATGAGGAATCCCAGGGTAGATTTCATGGATTACATGATTATTAATTTAAGCTGAAAGAAAATAAAACATCTTTCAGATACATTTGCAAATGGTGACAATGGGCAGCAGCGACGCGTGTCTTTATTTCACAGGATCTCAAACTAAAAACTACATATAGTTCACCTGCAAAGCCACGGCTATAGTTTTTCTGTATTTAGAGTTCAGTATGTTAAGAGGTGTAACAAATCTGCATCTAAACTACAGCACCTTTGTGATTATATTAAAGCATTCATTTTGTCTTTATGATCTAGTTTAAATAAGCAATAAGAGTTTTATTGGGATATGATTCACAGAATGATTTCGTTTTAGATGTCCTATCTCACCTACTGCAGCAAACGTGCTTCAAGTAACCCCAGAATCCACTTTCATCAATATACTATACATATAATAATAATAATTACCTCACATCATTATTCCATATTGTGAGTTATACATATTAAATGTTCTCATTCATTTTTTCCAACAAACAGTTTTGCTTTATAGATCAAAAAACATTTAAACACATAGGAGCAAGTTAGAAACCAACAATAAAGGCAAAGATCTGAGGAATTAGGTTCATAAAAAACAAAATGGGAAAAACATTATACAGCTGTTAGCTGTGCAGTAACCTCAAGCTGCTCACGTGCACTGATTTATTTAATGTAATATAGTATATAAGGGAAAAACAGAGTTTGTACATTTCTAATGAGCTTGAAAGTCGGTATTTGGTGTGACCGCTCAACACAACGTGAACTCCTGATAGCGTTGCATTGTGTGTTTTTCTATGCAGGTATTACTGCATTGACAGTGTGTTTGGCATCATTGTCACGTTGAAAAATGAAGCTGCTGCCATTCAGAGGCTTTCCAGATGGTATTGCACGGTGGATCAAATTCTGACAGCACTTTACTGTGTTCATAATTACATTAATTTTGAAAAGAGCTCCAACACCACTGGCCTGATTCATCATTCATCGTCAGAGCAGCATTATGGTGCTGGTTAGCGCTGTTGCCTCAGCAAGAAGGTCCTGGGTTCAAATCCAAATCAAATCTGGTTGGAGCCTTTCTGTGTGGAGCTTGCATGTTCTCTCCAGGTACTCTAGCTTCCTCCCACAGTCCAAAGACATGCAGTTAGTGGGGTTAGGTTAACTGGTGATTCTAAATTGGCCTTAGGTGTGAATGTGAATTTTTCTTTGGTTTTCTGCCAGTGTGTACCAGTCTGCCCATTGCCCTGTGGCAGCCAGGATTGGCTCCAGGCCCCCTGTGTACCTGACTCGAATAAGTGCAAGGATAAGTGGCCTTTTCTTCAGGTTTCCCTTCCACTGAGACCATTTTTGATGAGACTTCAGTAAACAGTAGATGGATCAACTAAAGGCCCAGATGTATCTCTCGGGTCCTGTTTCAGGTGTTTGCTGGATTATTTCTGACTTCTTCAGAGAACTTGACTTTCAGATGCTGTTCATTTTTTGTATAGCTTTTTTTAGGCATGCGACTTCTTCTTTTGTCCTCCACTTTTCCAGTTTCCTTAAATTTCTTTAAGTATACGCTGCACCTGATGCTGACATATGCCAGGTTTTTCACGAGTAGCTCTTCGAGATCACCTTGTTGATGCAGAAACAGAATTTTATGCCTGTCAAACTTTGTTATCTTTGACATTTTTCATATATCAAACTAAAGAAATGGGAACAAACGATTTGTTTTTGCAACAGGCTAGTAACAAAGTGCCTAAATTGGTTCTTCACTAAGTTCACTGGCACATGCCTTGAGTTAGATGCCTTTTTTTATGCTTGAATGATTCATAGGTAAATTCCCTGTACTGTAAAATAAAAACTATAAACATAAAACTTGTTCCAGAAAGAAATGAATAAATGAGATAAAAATGAAAGATGGTGATATTTTAACCTTCTCAGACCCGAGCCCTCAGAAGGCATTTTTATTTAGGCATTTTCTTCTAGCTGATAAGGATAAGGACAAAACCCTGTTTGAACAGGAAGTCGTTCCCTGGTTTTGAGACACTTTTTTTCTCTTGTAAAACCAGAGTTCTGGTGCATCTGTTCTCTGATTGGCTGCTTCTGTTTCACCCTTCACGTGATAATTCTCCGTCACACAGCAGAGAGAAGTAATCAATCAATCAAGCCCATTAACCTGCGGTCACGAAGACATTCGCTTTGTTATCTGCTCGGTTTAATTGATTATTAGCGCAAGTTTATTGGTTTTGACGGTGGCGTTCATGGACGAAGACGGTGACGCAGGTGAAGACTTGGGTAAGGATACTCAGGCTGCCGTTTAATTGTTTTATTGGCTTGTTTTAGCCTTTTCACGTGATGCACACGGACAAACTTAAACGCCATTTTTTTTAAAACAAACTTTTGAAAGACGTCTTATTTAAAGCTCTTATTCCCCCCCCCCCGTGAGTGAAGATCCCAGTGCAGCTCTGCTCCGCGGAGACCATTTGAAACACTGTTATTAACATTCACGACCCGGTGTTTGGAGATGGGGACAGCTTGGCTAGTTTAGCAGCACCTAGCCGCTCAGAGTTAATTAACTGCCAGGTGAGGTGGTTGCACGAGGCGGCGCACAGCTGGGACACTAATTAAGCCACCGCAGGCTGCTGCTGCTCCTCCCGAGACCGACGCGTGTTTTATTCGACCTGCGGGTCACCACGTGACCCCGGAGATGTGAAAGAAATCTTCAAACATCATCGGGTTATTTCTCCCAATACTGGCAACTTATCTGACTCCAGCTCAGTGAGTGACAGAGGAAAGTGCACCAATATGTAGCTGAGCCACGTGAGAGTGCACCATGAATGCATATACACCTGCTTTGTGGCATTTTCAGAGTTGAGCTGTACTTTCCATTAATATAGGTTGCTTCAGTTTGAATAACTTAAAAAAAAAAAAGTAGTTGAACTAAATCAAAATTACCCAATAAAGATGGAAATCGATGAGTTTAGCAATTCCAATATTGATATCACTTATCGATTTGATTCCTTATCACCACCATGGCTAAGGAGTGTATCACATTCAGTTCAGTTTTATTTATAAAGTGCCTTGAGGCGTTTTATAAATAAGGTAGACCCGACAACAATACATATAGACAAAAACTCAACAATCATATGACCCCCTACGAGCAAGCGCTTTGGCGACAGTGGGAAGGAAAGACTCCCGAAGACACTACATTCATGCAAATTAATTGCATGCTGTGTGGTCAAATGTTTGTGTATGTTGGACGTTTTTTCCCCCTCTTTTTTTTTTTGTGATTAGTGTTGGGGTCATTACTCAAAAAAGGTATTGCACATATTACACAGAACACTTTTCTTAAAAGTAATGCAGTAATGTCACTTTCTCTTTGGAGTAATTCAGTAATTTGTTACACTGCTCATTCCATTACTTTCATGTTACTCTATAAAATAGCTGAAACGCATTGTCTCATAACTACCATTTAATAATCTAAACCCGAGGCTACAATCCTATGCACAGCACAAATCCCTATCCTGATGAGGGGACACAAATGATCTTCCTCTTAGTATTTAGTTATGAACACAAAGCAAAAATGAAAACCAGCACAAAAACACTTGAAAGCGATCACCACAGTGACTCTACTTTAGAAACATGAACAGGTAGAAATGGAGGCTGCAGCCCGACTGCTTATGTTTGTTACCTGTTAAAGTTCAGGGTCTGGCTGCTGGGCTGGGGTCAGCATTCACTCAGCTTCCACTCTGGGTTCTTGGCTAGCTTAGTTTTAGCATGCTGTCTGGCTAGCTTGGTGTTAGCATGCTGTTTGACTCTTTGCAAGCATATGCACAAAGTTGTGTTAGGAGCATAATGGAGTTGTTTCTGTCCTGGATGTAGTTTCCACTTTACCATCCTGCGCGCTTCCCTTTGTGCAATAAAAGTAATGTCCATATCCATGCTGCAGACTGTGCCACTGTTTTTCTCCTTCAAGACGGGAACGCAACTGAAACAGAAGCAGAATGATAGGCAGGCCGACTAACAACTCCAAGGAACTGGACTACTGGGAACCGGTTCTACACAATAACCGGTTCTCGATTCCCATCCCTATTACCCAAGGCAGAAATGCAGTTTGGTTAACTAAAGCTATTTTAAAACTTAGTTCAGACTCTGTAAAAGCAATGACCCACTTGACAGTGGACATGTGATGAAATTATTGCACAATATCATAAGAAATTAAATCACGTCAGCAAAAATGCCACTCAGTTAAGTTTATATTAAAAGCATACACTCAAAGGCCAACAACAACAATGAATAAATAAAATATAGGGAATGCCTGAATGTCTTCATCAGTCACCTGTCCTGGTCAGATTCCAAGCAGTAGAGCTAGGCCAAACGACCCAATTATCCATAGTACTGATACCATCGTTGGTATCGGTATCGGATTGATACTAACACAATAGGATCGATACTTTGTCTCTATTCTCCAAGTTCAGTATGCAGCCCATTGAATTGTGTTGAATTAATTTTATGGAAATGGAAAAAAATGTACTAAATTTAAAAAAATTGCGTATAGAAATATACAGAAAATGTATAATTTGCGTTGACTATAGCACATTTAAACGACAGAAGCTGACCCAAAATGCTTTAGAGACAGGCACATTTATATTCCAGGTCTCCAAAAAAACCCAGTTTCAAAATGCATGAAAAGCTGAAAAGCGTGTTGTTGCATTAACTAATTATTGTGGAAAGTAGTCGTCATTAAAATGTGTTCAGATTTTGCAAATTGGTGATGATTCATCTCATAAGTCACAAAACACTGATCTTCCCAACATAAGCTGCCTTTATAAGTTAAAAGTATCACTATTGGTTTTGGTATCAGCAATACTGGCCCTGTGCGTTTACTTGGTATGGTATTGATACCAGAATTTGCAGGTTCACACAGCACTACCAAGCAGGACTGCCAGGTAACTGCTAAAGAATCTTACCTCGCCTTCTTTGCGCTAATAAATGGCAGGAATCACCCGCATGTGCAGAAGGGTTGCATCTCACCTTTTCTCTTTGAGGTCTTCCTCTTTTCCTCCCCATCTTCAACATCCTTTGTCCAGTATATCCACTATTCCCCCTGCACACGTCCAAACCGTCTCGGCCTTCCTGCTCTAACTTTGTCTGCAGAGTGCTCAACCTGGGCTGTCGTTCATTAAACGGTCAGGCCTTAACACTGTTCACCACAATGGGAACAATTGAGGATGGGTGTTCAGAGGTGGTTCAGTTACAGCAGAATTAACAACAGAATTTAACAACAACTTTCCTTTTGGTGAAGGAAGCTTTTGTAGTTTTACTAGTTAACATTAAAAATGGCACATACAAAAAGTTGTTTAAACTACTTAGTTCACGTCTCCCAACACTGCAGAGGCTTGTATGATGGAGTGAGATTTCATCTTGTCTGGTTATCGGGGTTAACCCTGGGTTTTCTGTGCTATTAAGATGGTTCACTTCTTACCAGGGTACATCACCATGATAACTTGTTCCCCAGATTAGAGATCATTAGGTTTGAAATCACTGCCTACTGACCTGTCAGCTAAATGATGGCACCAGTCCTGGAAGATTCCTCTTGTGGCTAGTAGAAGGGTCTAATGTCTTCACGCTTCCCTGATGATCAATAAGAAATATATATTTTTAGACACACCTTTTCTTTTTTTTCCTTCTTTTTTTCCCCTTCACCTGTTGGCTGCCTTATATTAAATTTGCACATAGACTAAGCCTGCCTTTGAATTTTTTGCATTTACTCTTCACTCGCTCTCACACCATTAAACCAACACTGAAGCTGCAGCTGAAAGAATAAGAACTAACATTGCCTTCTAAACATTAATTTAGTCATTTACTCATTATAATCCATCAGATTCTGATATACAGTTGGCATTTTTGCTGTCTTTCTCTCATGGCTTTAAATAAGCTAAACTTTATTACCCTCTCTTTTCTTGTCTTACACAGCACCGAGTGTACATGCATTCATTCAATGCTTTCAGTATTCATCTACTGTGCAGTGCTTTTCCTTCACCACTGCTGCTTTGTCTGGAGCAGCTGTGTTTCTCTCAGTCTGTATTATGTGTTTAAGCAATTCATGTTTTTCTAATATTATAGTTTCATCTTTTGAAAAATCAGCTGCTCTGTTATTAACATCTGTTTGCTGTTGATAATGCCGCAGATGCCACCCAGTTTCATGTGAATGTGCAGGTTAAAACCTAGGTTAACTTAGTTGATAAAAGCTTCATGTTACTGCTTATCCTGAATAAATATGTTAGGATAAGGGAATCCAGAAACGGAAAGACAACCTGGGTATGTTGAATTCGCTTCATAGTACTTGGCTCCAGCTTATAATAACTTGAGGTGAGAAACATTCAGTTTTCAGGAGCTTGTTAGGAAAAACACACAGGTCAGAATCATTAACTGGGCATATTTTTGCAATATCTGACCAAATAAACTGGGTAAAATGATCTATAATGAAAACACAGTGCAGTAGGCTGTAACTTAAAGATCAAAGCCTTCCACAAAATTAATTCTGGCATTGAAGTTCTTGATCCTGTATTCATTTTCAGACTGGCCTGATCCAAAAATGTATTTTTGTTATTATTTGTATTCTTGTAGAAGTCTAGATGTAAGATGTTGATGATAATTAATAACTCATTATGAATTGATTCATGTCCAGAATGCTATAGTAATAGAAATTAAGATGCTGAAGTAAAAACTCACAAATCCAGTCGTTAAGTACAGATGAGTGATTTTAGTCCAAACTTTTAAGTAAAAAAATAAAATAAAATTTAAAAAAAATTCTTGCTTTACTCTGTTGCAGACTGTCCAAGCCTTCTGTGTGAGGAACTGGAGGATTTGGAAAAAAACAACAACCGAGGGAACATGAGGAGGAGGAGGAGGAGGAGGAGGAAGAGGAGGGAACTGGTGGAGGAAGTGTTTAGTCAGTGGGAGGATGAAGAGGCAGCAGAGGAGACATGGCAAGAAGAGAAGGAGGGGGAGAGGGAGAAAGTTGTGACAGAGGGAGAAGAGGAGGAGCAGGTGAAGCCTGAGAGTGGGCTGAAAGCGGGGGTGGCACAGGAGGTGCAGATGGAAGACAACAAGATTGGGAAGGCCAAGGAAACAATTACTGATGAACAAGAGAGTACAGTGACAAAGAGCTTAGCACAAAAAGATGAGCAGAAGAAGAGTAGGAAGAGGCAAGGTAGGAAGCAAAGTGAGCAGGTGAGAAGTAAGAGAGGAGTAAAGGATGTTTGTGAGAAGTCTGAGGAGGAAAAGAAAAGTGAGACACGGGAGGTGCCAGCGATGAGCTCAGAGGAGAGCTCTGCTCTGGTGGAGCCTTCCATTGACCTGACAAACAGCTGTGACCTCTCTGACCCAGTCTACTTGGAGTTTGGGGGGACAGGGCTGTGTTGTCCCCCAGTTCCCATCCCCCTGCTATACTCCTCACAGCCTCCTGTCTCCATCCAGCCCACACTTCCTCAGCCACAGGGTAACAAAAGACCTCATAGCCCCCTTCTGCCTCACAGTGTCCCACAGCAGGGCCCACAGCCTCTTGAGGTGAGAGGAGACCATTCATGTGCTCATACCCAATGATCTGTGAACTACTTGAAATGTATTTTCACTTTCATTTCTTCTTGAGTGCTCAAGATTCATTGCATGCTGAACCTGAGTGACACATTCACACCAAATTCTGTTGGTATGCTGCTCTATTTCAGACACACAGTTGAGACAGATTTAAGAGTTTTCTCAAACTTAAGCCAATTTCACACATGAACCCCAACAATGTTAGAAAAATCATGTCAGTACATTCCCTGAAGTGGTTCTTTTTCACATGTAGCACACAGCAGGAGCTTTAGATGCATTCTCACCACTAATATTCTGCTGGGTTTTGTCAAGGATGCTGTCTGAGTGTCCTTGTAAGGTTCTCACTGACCCACCTCATAATGGCCCTAATTGCTTGAACTGACAGTAACTGGACTTATATTATATGGTTTATAAAGATGTGTCTCCACTCACCTAAGAAGCTTCTTTACTTCTGAAATGACTGATGGCCCAGGTATTTAATCCCTGGTGGGGTGTGTCACTTGAAATGTGGCTCTGAAAGATGTGGACCAGCCTGTTACGTCAGGTCTGATATAGACTTCTGCTGGGAATCTTTGTAGTGCCTGCAATGCAACCTACGTAAATGGCCAACGTCATCGCTGGCATTTATGATGTGCATTGTGTTAATTACAATGTGCTAATGTCCTGGTGTTTTATGTGGTGCCACCCAATAGAAACAAATAAAATCCTGGGACTGGGTAACCATATTTGTCCCTCAAGATTTTTCACTTCTTTATACATTCCCTCACATCCATTCCAGTAGTTTCTGCAATCTCCCTCCAGGAATTTGCTGACATTTGTGAGTACTTATATTGATACTATTATTATTAATGTTCCTTATATTGAGGAGATGATCGTTACTCTTTCACTAATAAATTTTAAAACTGCGGTGAAAAAGTTGGGAAAAAAAGGCAAAATGCCAGTCGATGGTGCTGAAATGGCTAATCACAATAGTCGTGGGCTGCGTTGAGCTAACATGGAGTCACATTGCTAGGGTGATGCACAAGAGGTTACGCCATAGGTTTTCAGAGGGGTTTGAGGTTAAGACATATGTTTATATTTATATAAACATGTGCAGATACCTTGAAGTTGGTGCGTTCTAGAAAAAGTGAGGAAAAACTGGATTTGTTTGGGTTATTAGCGAGGTACAGCCATTCAGGGTTAGGGTTAGGCATAATACACACATTTTTCCGCTTACAAAACACATTCATGAATGGAGCCTGATCAGTGCTCTGTGTATGGCCTATTTAGTGAGTCAAAAATACACAGCAGTAGCAGTACAGATTAAAAACACTAATTCAATTTATTCAGGTACACACTAATAGCGATAGCATAGATTTCTTGCTGAAGCATAAATCTCCAGTCAGTCGTTAAGGGTCATATGAGTCAAGGTGTGACTCCTCTGTGAGACATTGCCCTACCATATTGTTGTGAGTTATTAAGGTCACATGGGTCAAGGTATGGGGGTTGAAAGGCCTGGGAAGAGGATTTCAGGACTGCATTATAGGAGGCTGATAGTTAGCGTCACAGGCCACTACCTCTGCTCAGTGGTGGTTGGTCACAGTGCATATGAATGGCCTCCTTTACTCGCCTCTCAGGCCGTCTGTATTCTTGATCGAAGATCTCGGCTCTCCTATGTCCGAGTACTCTTCACTGCATGGCACAGTGAACTCTGCATTCTTTAGCTTGTGTTGGAGTATTTTGATGAGGTAGTTTTTTTTCTGAGGGTGTTGCTGTGTCTGAAGTGCACTGGGATGTTGTGCTTGGAGAAATTTCTGCAACAAACCTGCCACATGCTGACTGAGTAAAGCATGGAGGATGCAGGATACATGACGCCCACTCGCTTGTTGTGAATATTCTGGATAATTACCTGTAGCATCCTCATATGGGTTCAGGTGGAAATGATTCTGTATTAAGCAGCGCAAAGACAGTTTATCTGAATGATTTGGACATGTGTGTCGAGAGAATTTCAGGGTTACAGTGTGTGAAAAGACAAAAATAAACACATCATACTTGGCTGCTGATCATGAAGTTTAACCTTCACCCAACAGTTTTGCATTTTCTAGTAAATCTCAACAGGTTTCTAATAATCGCTCATTCAGTGTGTAATTACAGTCTAATGTGTATGAAATATGCACACCTACAGTCCTCTGAATTATTAATGATGCAGCTGTGAAAATGGCATCCTGGATTTGAATGTTTGGCTCAGTGTGTAATGTAGTGTGATTGCAGTAGGTGACAGATTCTTTGAAGCCATTAACAAGCACATTCAGCGTGTGGAGAATGATCTCCTCTCACTGAAAAGCTATGTAAGGCGATAACGGTAAATAAATTGTTCTTTACCGTTATTTGCCAGGATGACACTCATGTACCCACAGCATGCACTGTGCTAGTAATCAGTACTTCTAATGTTTACCACTCAGATGTAGATCTTAGATAATGTCACGGGTTCTGCAACGGCAAGACGTTTCAATTCAGCGAGCGCTGTACTTCAGACCAGATCGGATCAAAAATGATTGTTTGTTTTTGAACTACGCTGGCCCGAAGACAAATTCGTACAGAGACTGACAACTGAAATGTGAGTTTGGTAGAGCTGGAACAGTCAGCCAGTTTGGCAGGAGAATAATTGTTTATTTTCATAACTGATCAGTCTTGAAGACCCTTTTCCCCCAAATCCAAAATTGGAGGCTGCAGCTTTCCTAGTTGTGATTTATTTGCTAGTTGTTCTTGTCTCTGGGCAGTTTTGATATGTTTGGGTATTGTCTGTCATCAGAAAAAATAAGCAGTTTGAAGACATTACATCAAGTCCTGGATAACTACGGTGGGCATTTTTATATACACTAGATTTAATGAACCAAGCAATTAACAGAAAATGAGAAAAATCATTACCTGCTGGCTGCAGCCCTGGAATACAGACGTGTTAATATCACACAGGGGAGAGAACAATGGAAATTAATTACTTGGTCCTGGAAGTCCTAAATGAACTTTTATTTTCTGGAAATGGTTGCTGCATTGCTTTGTGTGGGCTGAAACATTCAACTCTGCACTGCACTCAAAGGTTTTTTTCTTTTTTCCCCCTAGACGACTCTCCAAAATTATATTCAGCTTTTTAAAAAATGTGATAATTGATACCTGATGATGTTAAATCGCTTTTTTTTTTTTTTTAAAGGGGAAAGAAAAGTTGAGCATTTTACTGAATTTGACTGAGAACATCTGTGCTGAGGTAATGTGTCTTTGTGGCAGATGGAGATAACGCAGGTATACTCCACCCGACGCTCCATCCGCTACAGCACCAGGGGCCGAGGTCGAGCCCTCAGCTTCCCTCTGCTGCCAGGGATAGAGTCTGTGGACAGCTGCCTGCTGCCACCTGCACCAAAGAAGAAAACACGGACACTCTACAGCACAGGTGAGGGGAAACAATTCAGTGTGTGCTCATATTTGACTGCTATGCAAATTGTTACCCTGTAATTTGTGTGTGTGTACACTAACGTACTCTTGCGTGTAGATCAGTTAGAGCATTTAGAGGCCCTATTCCAAGAGGATCACTATCCAGATGCGGAAAAAAGGAAAGTGATTGCTGCTTCAGTCGGCGTCACACCTCAGAGAATAATGGTTAGACTCTTACTCTGTTCATCTTGTGAGAAATTTTACTGAAGTCTTATTTTGTGATGTTTTTCTTATGAAGATGTACTACTAGCAATTTTTTTTTAAACATCTCCTGGTTTTTTTGCTTTGTGTTCCTGAAAATCCCATCTCATCCTGTGTAAGGCAGTTTCTACCTTTTTTGTTGGCCTCCTCAGTCTTTTATTTGTGTCCCCCTGAATGTTTCTGGGTCCCAGGTGTGGTTTCAGAACCGGAGGGCAAAGTGGAGGAAAGTACGTGCTGTTACAGCAAAGGTGGAACACGGACAGAGTAGAGCTGAATACAGTCCGCATCACCAAATCAATCCCACTCTGCCCACACTGGCACACAACAGGTATTTCAGTATTTCTCTGTTGCTTTTAGTTCAGTGTGTCTGTGTAGATGTGCAGTCATCCAGGTCATGGTAGTCTAGAGCGCCTGGGGAAAAAAAAAAAAAAAAAGGTAGATGGACTTCTTTAGGTTTGAAGGCTGTACACTTGGACTTAAAGAATAAAGGTCACTCTTTTGAGGATGCCAGTGCTCACATTTTGGACCAAGAAGACAAGATGGTTTGCGAGAAAAGTAAAGGAGGTCATTTGTTCTTGCAAAGATTTCTTCGGTTAAAAAAAGAGGTTTTTTTTCCTTCTTACTGTTTCTCGCTCATAGGGTGTCGTCCGAATGCTTTCTCTGCATTATTGTAGGGCCTTTACCTTACGATATAAAGTGCCTCAAGGCAACTGTGAATGACCATCGTTGACGTGACGTCATTTATATACAACACAACAAGCACTTGATTAATAGTGGGTCAACGACCCCCAGGACCATTTCCAAAGGGGAGAGCCCCACTAGGCGTTACATACCTGGGACTCTCCAGCTTTTGTTTTTAGAACTATAGAAGCCTCTTGGATGAGAGGTGAAACATCACAAACCTAAAGAAGTCCAGTTGCCTTTTATTTTATTCCCCCCCCGTGTTCACAAGATTTTTATCTCTGTACTTTGATTTGTGTTATGCTTAAGTGCATTTTCTTTCTTTGTCTCCGTTTTAGTAAGGGAGCGCCCTCTTTGTCTCGTTACTATGCTCCCAAGCTACCCCAGCTTGCCCCTGTGCCACCTTCATTCCCCACCATAACCACTCAGAGCCCGCCCTCCCACAGTAGCCTGTTGTCCAGCCTCAGCAGCCCAGGTGTGAAAATCCACACAAATGCACATTTTATGACACGCTGCTCTTAATCCATTAGATTGATGAGGATTCAGTCTGTCTGTGAGGAATTCTGTTCATCTTATTAAAATAAACGACTCACCTCAAATTCAAAATTATATAGAGACGTGTTAATGATGGCATCACCCTTCACTATGGCATCACTATGTTAGCAAGCAGTGTGCCCTTTTGTTTTGCATATTTTTACACCCCAAAAAGTTGATTCTGTTCATCTGGACGTAGCGTTTTCAGTGGGAGAAACATTTCATCACTCATCCAAGTGACTTCTTCAGTCACTTCAGTGAGACTGAATTTGATTTACGTACCTGGATGATTGAGCATGCATCAAGACACATTTTTACACATTTGCCTAACAAGCGAAAGATCTGTGGTTTGATCCTGCAAGGAGACACAAATCCCTTTGGGGTTGCATGAGAAAAGACATCCAGTGCAAAAATAAATAAATATAAATAATAATCAAAATAATGTCTGCCAAATCAAACAAAAAGAGAAACAGAAAGTAGCATTAGAAAGAAAATAGTTCCTACATAAAACTGCTCATAATGAGGTTTTTGAATTTTTATTTTAGTTTTGTCTGATTAACCACATCCGTATTTCTGTAAACAGACAATGCTGTTAAGTTTGTTTTTTTTTTCTTTTCTTTGAGCTGTGCAATGTGAAAGCCACCTAGTTCCATTGATGAAAAGGCAAACATCACAACAAAACAATCTAGATGGATAAATGAGCCTAACGGTCAGAGGAAAATATGTGAACTTGGATTTGGGATACATTTTCCCTTGAACCTGAATTATCATTCCTTTGTGAGATGCTCAGAATCAGAATACTATATTAATCCCAAAGGAAATGATGATCTCAAACCGGATCAACTTAAATTCCTTGATGTCTGGATGCTCAAGCAGCGATACAGTCACACCACCTCCATCATGGCTGAAAGCTTCATGACATGTGCTTAGGACCCTACTGTTAACATTAATTATTTTTACTTTTAAAAATAACTAAGCCACAGGAAGAGAGGCAGACAGAGCTTGTCCACCAAAAATTTTGCAGTTGTAGGGTCGGTTATGTTGCAGGGCAATGTGCTATCATGTAAAGTAGCTGAAAATTTGACCTCATATAAATTTGTGGCTTTGATGGCATTACAAAAATACATTTTTAGTGGATTTTCCTACATATGAGGAAGTGTTTACAGAAGAATGAAATCTTTGTTCAAGCTCAGCGAGCCTTCACGCTAAAGTAAAATTACGTAGAAACCAAACTTCAGAATCTCTGTCTAATCTTGCTTTCTAATCGGTTGGTTTTTTATCTGCTAGGTGAAAGCAGGGTGAGGGATACAGGCCAGCACCAGCTTTCATCTCAGGGGGGTTTGGTGGAGTATCCCCCGCGTCCCATGCAGAGCCCTCCCCCACTGCAGCGAGCCAGCCTTCCTCTTTTCACCACGACCTTTAGTTCTGCAAACCCCACTCCCCCTCTCCTCAACACACCAGCCCACACCCCACCCCTCTTCCTGGATGCTCTGGAGGGTGGCTCTACCTTGGCCCATCGTGAGACCCAGTCTCTGCCGGCTGACACCAGGTCAGCTCCACTCACAGCAAACTGTGACATGAATACTAGAGGATGCTTCAAATATGGATGAGTATAAGAGCTGACAGCAGGACAGAGAGTAGGCAGAGAGGAAATCTGTGAAATACTGATGTAGTGATGGCTCACACAGCGTCTGTAGTAGCAGGGAGTCAGTTTTAGCTAAAATATGCTGTGAGAGATCGCACTTAGTCACTTTGTTCTTATGCAATTATGGTTGTATGACTATAGATGTGTGACAACACTAAAACTTCTACTTTATACAAAAAGAAAATATTTGAAAATGGTTGGCAGTGTCTCTGCATGCTCAGTAATTCAGATGCACTGCATAGAGATGGTGGCAGAAACCTAACATAAATAATGTGAGACCTCCAAATAAAAGTCTGATTGTGTCTGTCTGGTTTGATATCACTAGAAGTTATCATAACAGCAACCACAAACTACAGATGGAGCAATAATCAAAGATGTCTGTGTTTGTGACTAAATTCTTGTTTGCGTTCTCCTCAGTTTGCTCTTTGACTTGGACTACCTGACGTCTAGCCAGCAGAGCAACACTTTGTCTTACCAGCTCCAGACCTCCTACCCCACCAGCCAGCCTCAGTTCCAACCTCAAGCATCTCTGCCCCGCATGACCTACCTCACACCATCCCCCTACCTCACCCCTAACCCTCCAGATTCTAATCCTACCTCCTACCTGACTTTTGGCCCTGGAGGAAACTCAACAGGAGTGGTGACCTACTCCACCACGGGTCATGCCTACTTTCAGTCCCAGAACGCAGGTCAAATCCTACTGCAGTCATCTGGACACCACGGTGAGTCACTGGGGTAAAATGAGATTTCATTAATTTATGTATTGGGAAAAATATGAAATTTTAGTCTTATAAAAGAACCTATTGGAAAGTAAAAACTATACACCCTACATCAGTGCACACTAACCCAGAAGTCAAAAGAAAGTTTGACTCTGTGCTTTCCATGTCAACGGATGTTTGCACCATCATTTAACAAGGTTTCACAGGGTTTTTAAATAATTATTTTTAATCTTGTATTATACATTGCTCTCATCACTGTCAGTATCATCAGCTTTAGTCACCATTCAGTCAGTGGTGCAAATCAGAAAGATCAGAAGCTTTGTAGTTGGATGCTTAAATTAGATGGTATGGTTCTTGGCTACCAGGATTCCCCAGGATGTGTTTGAGTAGGAAATGTTTAGGTCAGCATTGATTAATGAGACAGAAGAGAGTCATGTTGAGGGCACAGGGAAAAAAAAATTGGAATCAAATGGTAGGCAGATGCTCTTGGCATTCTTAGACTTATGACAGGTGAACTGTTTGAGGTTTCAATTATTGCCACTGAAGCTGAATTTTCAGTCTGTTTGGATCTGCATGTGTTTTCCATCCAGCTGGGATTACAGCGTACCAGTCTTACCCATGGGGCAACATGTGCAGTCAGCCAGCCATGCACCAGCATACTCGGTGTCCTCCTGCTTACCCTGGCAGCTTGGGACCTGGTCGAGAGCACCAGCCTACCTCTTCCACCAGCTTCCCTCTTCCTTCGTTCTTCCCTGGGGGAGACCAGGAGTCCTTCCATGCAAATTACCAGCATACTTCACTCAACCAGAATCTCACAACGAGCAGCAGCACCACCAGCACCGCCACCGTCCTGCCACCTGTGTCAACACTGCGGCCCTCTTGCCTTAGGGTGGAGGATACTCCAGCCAAGGAGTCATTGCTAATGCCTTCGCAGGTCAACACGGCCTCTCCAGAAAGCCCTACAGTGCCCTCCTGTGTCAAAATTGAGTATGACAGTCCTCGAGAGATCCACAGCCACTTCCACTGTGACTTTTCTCCCATACATTTTTGACTTTAAGTGTGTCTGAGCGTGTGTGCGTGTGTTTCAACTGTCTATGTAAATATAATGTGTGTGAATTTCTAAATTTCTTGTTTTTGTTACTGTTGGGATGTTCTCTGCAGAAATGTGAAGGCCACCAGGCTGTAGTTTGCTGGCTGCAATAAATGCTCATTGCGCTGTTAATCATTTATTTCTGCATTTAACTTGCTTTTATAATTTAAAACACCAATTGAAGCATATGTTGTTGTTGGTTTTTTTTTTTTTTTTTTGGGTGTCTCTGTTTAAGACAGTTTAATTTAGGTCAGAGTGTAGCTTAGTTCAGGTACCTCAGAAAACATGAGCCTTGGTACCAGTTTAGAAAGTCAGACACCCAAAAATAACGTCACTGAGTCTGTATTTTTTTTTTTTTTTTAAATTGGCTAAAAAATTAATGAGGGACATTCAAGTTTGGGTTTCAATCACATATTCAGCTAAAATATGGTGATAGAAATGTTGCACACATGTAACCTGCTACATTTAAGAGGAATAAAAAAACAAAACAAGAAACCCCACACTGTTTGATAAAGACACAAATATACTATAATATCCTTAAAGTTATAAATAAGTCATAAAGTTGTAAATATATATGTAGTCCTATAGCTTTCTTGTTTTTGAATGTTAGGGCTTCGAAATGTTTCTGGTTCCAATGTTTCTGTGATTCGGTTAAACTGGATAAAAAAAAAATTTGTTAACAACTCAGTCCTGCTGTGGTCACCCATAAATAGAAGCTGATTTATAAACGGATAATATGAGGTGTGATCATAATGGCCCACAACTCTGGCCATAAAGATAAAAGTCATGGCTTAATTTTAAACTGGTGGATCTCCCCTTCAAGGTTGTCTCCCCATGTACTTCTTAACTGTTCCTGGTGATGCTGCTAATTTTAGACCGATCCTGTTCTGTCAGCTTTGCACGCTGGATTTTCTCCAGTGTGTCAAAATGGTGACATTTTGAACTAAAATTTCATATCGGAAAGAGGAAAGTATTGCTGTGATTTAAATTTGAAGACAGGTGGTGAAAGCAGATCATGTTTGTGTGGTCCAGTTAGTTCACATCCCTCGTTTTGGGATCCTCTGATTTAAATGAGGGGTTTTTGTCCGGTTTCATTCATGCCTGATTTAATATTAGGTGGGTAATTTTTAGTGTGATACAACCACGTACCAGGATCTGTAGCATTAAACGTGCTATTTTTCAGATGTTCCTCTACTGGGGAGGAGAGTGGGTTTGACTGACAGTCTGTAATCTGATGGAGGAAGATCACGACAGTGGATTTTAGAGTAGATTTACTCCAGACAATTACTAATACAGCCCAAAGCCTTAATCTGTGTTGCCATCTGCTGTGTTCTCACACTTACTGCACTTCCAGGCCGTTTGTCTTTAGTATGCAAGTGAGTTACAGAGGCTTGTGGAAATCAAATCCCTATATGAAACCCCACCTCTGAAAGAGCTGAAGGCTTTTTCCTGAGACTAAAAAAGACGTTTGGGAGCAATGTGACATTTTCTTGCTCTCTGTAAAATCAAAAGTTTCCTGTTTTAACTCTAGTTAATATTCCTGGTTCGTACTCCCGCTGTTTGTAAAGTTTGAAGTACGGCTTGGAATGGTGTGGGAGTAAGAGAAGGAGCTATGATGAGAGCAAAGAGGAGGTGGCAGGGACTGAGGGAGCAGATAAAGGATGGGGGAGATGGAGGGACTGAGGCAATCTGCTGGTCTAGGAACAAGGGAGGAGAGCTGAGATGAGCTGTTGCTATGGGAGGAGAAGAGGATGATGGGTGGGCTCTGCCAGTAGGCGTGGGAGGGAAAGAAGATGGGGATGAAGGAGAAGTGTGTTTGTAGCACGGGGAGGGGGTTCTGGGATGAACAGAACTTGGTTATGTAAGCTCTGTATTTGGTTTTTAATGAACCTCTCTCTTCCTGCTCACTGGCTACTGAGCTGTTACTGTTGGCAGGAGAAGAGCAGCATAAACACACACACTCGCGCACACATACACAAAAACTTCATTTGCAGTGCAAAAATTTCTTGCATAAGAAGGCACGCACACAACTTTATTTTGTGAAGAAGTGAGGGCTCTCTTCAAACTCACCAAAGAAATGTTTTTACTCAGGCTGAAGTCTGATACTGCTTGGCTCTTTTTTTGTGTGTAGTACTCGTGCTATTTACATAATTTCAGAGTCCTTCATGTATCACTGAACTTACACATATGACTGAGGAGTGCTTCATGTCGGGTTACTCTGTAGTTATTTTTTCCAGGACTTCCCTCATGTGAACAGAGAGCGCTCAGAGCACAGCTGGAGGGCACTACTGTGTGTGTGTGTGTGTGTGTGCGCGCACACGCACGCATATATGTGCATACATGTGTGAGCACAGGTATGGGATGCTTCTCTCCAGCCCAATCCCACCGTGTCAATATTTACTCAGTATTCTGAGAGTTGAAGAAAGGCAACTTGTTTCAATATTTATGGATGTGGTCAAACATTAAATCCTCCCTCTCTTCCCTAAACCTGTGACAGTATGCGTGCACACACACCGACTAAAAAGTAAAAGAAAACCCCACACTGCTCGGTCAGATGAAGTAATGGAGTTTATTGAAATTGGTGGGTAAAGTTTATTGATATAACAGATTGAAAGTGATGATATTGGTTGTAGAACAAAACCGAAACACAGTTTAGAGTTCCTCCAGTCGCCTGGTTCAAATAACATTAAACTGTTGATTTTTAGTTTGTTTTTAGAAGATATGACAAACAGACTTTGTTGGGATTGGAAGAAGATGGGACATGAGGGAGAGCTACTCAGGAAAACAACACCCTATTGGATAAAATAAATAGATTTGTGTGTTCAAGCGGGGTTTTAAAAACGAGGACAAACAGTGGAAGGTCCAGATTTGACAGTGATAAAATATCTCAGCTAACCTTGTTGATAGTAAATATTTCCACTGAGAGTGGCATTATTTGAATGTTGCCTTATGAAACTGCTTAATGGCACGCAGTGAGGCTGAGATGGAGGAATGTGTTTGTTTTACACTTCTTTCCATGTACTCTCCGGGTCTGGCAGTACTATTGTGAAGATAGTTTTCTAAACCGAGCACCTTGAAATGGTTGGCAGAGAAAAAAAATAAACTTACAGGAACATTTCCCTTTTTGGGGAAAAAAGCAAATACATCGTGTCTTAATATTAGATTTCTATTTTGCTACAAGAAGGTAAATGGATGAGTTGGAAAAAGGGAGACGTTACATAACTGTGTAGTTTGAGCTGATTGTGGGTGTCCAGTGAGTATGTACTGATCGTTATTTTGTAAAAACATTTTTTAATGGATTAGTGCTTAAAAGACTTTGTTTCCAAAGGTTTCATAATCTCATAGGGCAGCTTTGACTCAGGTGGTGGGGTGGGACTTCTACTACTCGGAAGGTCAGTGGTTGATCCTGGCTTTTCCAGTCCGCATGCTGAAATGTCCTTGTGCAAGACACTGAACCTGAACGCCTCTGTAATGCCAGCAATACCAGACTGTTTACCATAAATACCAGGCAACAACTGAGGACTCCATGGCTCATTCGGCTGAAGGACTGATTAACTCATGCCATGGTGAGGCATCAGACATCCGTCTCTCTGCAGTTCACAGAGATGTTATTTTTCCTTCAGTATTGGTCAGAATGTAATCAAACTTGCCAACAATGATTGGCCAAATTGAGCTCAAGGTCACATTAGACACACACACTTTCCCAGTATTGGTTTACTTGTGTCCTCCTTTGATGGCATTTTTACCATAACTGATGTCTTTATGGTTGGTCAAGAGGTGTAGGTGTGGTGTAGGTGTAGTAGGTGTAGTATTGAGTCCTGGCTGACTGTAACAGGGCGATAAGATGGTTAAGCTATTCATCCATCATGACCACCGTAACTTCAGTTTGCAATGGTTCACAGTATGATGGTGACAGATTTTCCCCATCCTTTGCTTTTAGATGGTAAACCTACTATTGTCTAGTAAATCATCAGGTCGTCCTTGTGTTTTGTACACAGGTCATTAAATAACACTGAACAATCCAGATCCAATCCAGAAATTAAATGTGCTGGTGGAGCTGTACCATAATTTTCCAGTTCTAAGGATGGTTAATGGCCTAATTGCAGGTGTCTGGCATGGATGCTCGCTGCTGACTGACTCTTCTGCAATTGTACTAAAGTGGAAAGTACAGTGTTTAAATGCTTAGCAACTACTACGCTTCAAACCACTCCATTCTCTCCAATTCAATAAGATCTAAAATCCTGGCTTTTCCAGTCCGCATGCTGAAATGTCCTTGTGCAAGACACTGAATGTGTTAAAAATATTTTTTTTAATGCCGCCGTTCACACCCTGAATCTCACCTGTTTATTTGCACACTCAATCAAGCTTAAAAACAATAAACACGGTTGGTGTGAATGGCTGCATTAAGAATATATTTTTAACACACAAAACATTAATAATATACACATCCGGTGTGTAACGGTATTAACTCCTATATGGAGGCCAGGGCCTTCCTATAACCATTATGTTAACATCATAGTACTTTCAGTGCTATTAAATTCTGATTCATTCACATAGTTTAATGCTTTTTACAGCCATGGTTACTATTGACCATGTAGTCATAATACTCCTGATTCAGTGATGAACCAGACCACTTGTGTTGTTGCTTCATAAGAAGGACCCAAAGGTAGAATGCTCAGCTCTAAATCAAAACAGGTGTGTGATTATAAAACAACTGATAGCTCAGTCTCACTGTTTTGCAGGTGTGTTTTCTCTGCAGGGGGGCAGTGAATGACACAGGCAGGTAAGTTTCCAAGGATAAGGAAGGACGAGGCAGGTGTGTATAGATTCAAGTCTTGGTAACAGGGAATCATTAAAAACAACTAAGCAACTCTACTACACTATATTATTTCTACCACAGCACGTTAACGATCTTTTAACAAGTGGAGAGAAGAGCCATCCCTAAATACTGCTGGTGAGTGGTAATGAATGGCAGGTGTGCTAGCTGGTGCCATAGAAAGCCACGACTACTCAGGGGGAGGAAGCACAGTTAGTGAAACAATCACACACCCACACGATAAGGAGATGCTAGACCAAAGGGTGGAGAACAGAGAGCAATCAGACCAACACCTAAAGGCACATGGGACCACAATGACTTTGCCACGGATATAAAATTGGATTAAAATATTTATCCTAAATTGTTGTTGAATGACTTTTCTTTCAGTCAAGCAAAACCAGCTTTTTAAAGGTGGCACTTAAAATTTTTTCTAAACTAATGATTAGCCAAAGATTAGGGGGGAAAAAAGCAACGTAGTGAACATGTATTCCCAGTCCTACTCCACTATCATTAAGTAAGATATGCTCTGCAGTCTTTTAAATTATTTTTCTGCATTTGAGCCGTTCTCCTTGATATCTGTGTGACTAAAGTCATACGTCAACACAGGATGATAAGGGAATACATTTCAAACACACTGCAAAACCCCCCCCAAAAAAACTCCAAGGTCATCACAGTATAACACAATGTCGATTAAACTTTGGTGGACATTGAAATGACAACAGCTTTCTCTTATCCTCCCTGACTGATTTCGGTTTTCCTTAGTCCTACTGGCAGCATGACCTAGTACCTGCAGCTCATTCAGGCTGCACAGGTAGTTGAGGACATCTGTAGGTACCATTGCAAGAAGGCTTGCTGTGTCCCACAGCCCAATCTCAAGGAGATAAAGGAGGTACCAGAAAACCGACTGTTACATGAGGAGAACTGAACAGGGCTGTCGAAGGGCATCAACCCAGCAGCATGACTGCTATCTGCTCCTTTGTGTGTGGAGGAACAGGAGGAGGAGCACTGCTCAAGCCCTACAAAATGACCTCCAGCAAGGTACTTGTGCATGTCTCTGACCAAACCTAAGCTAACCTAGTCAGGTTAACTTCGCCTGTCTGTAGAACTCTTCAAGGAATGTGTCCTCAGATGATCACTGAACCACTCCCAAACTGGTCATGATGTTGCAGACTTGTTCACACCTGTCACAGGTGCTTAGTATAAACCTGCTCTTATCTGTGAAGAGAACAGGGTGCCAGTGGTGGACCTGCCGGTTCAGCTGCACAGTGCTGGGATGCAAGCAACGGTCCCACGTCGTGCCCTTGTGACACCTTCATGGAGTCTGTTTCTTTCAGTGCTCCTCTAGTTCCTCGCTCAAAGGAGCAGATACTGGTGCTACTGCTGGGTTTATATCCCCCTGTCCAACTCTTCTCGTCTGTCTGTTTTTCCTCTTGCCTTCCAAGTGCCCCTGTTATCACTTTAATTTGCACCAAAGCAGGTGAAATAGATTCCCAGTGGTTTCTACTTCCTTAAATGAACAGACTGATATCCCTGAAGTTTCCCTGACTTTGTGTTTTACTGCGATGACCGAATGTTCCCGTAATTTTTTTGAGCAGAGTAGTTCTCAAATGCAGGTCTGGTTCTTTCAGCTACCTGTTTATGTTTGCCCAGCCTGTCGTGTAGACAGTGTTACATAACCTGTGTGTGTGTATGTGTTGATACATTATGCCGTGTTTGCGTGTTGTATCTTCTCTTATGAGCCAAACTGACCATTTCCAGAGATGACACACTGTCCAGAAATAACATTTCTTCTCTTTTTAATCTCTAATGTATCACCACCATTACACACACACACACACACACACACACACACACACACACACACCCTGTTCAGTTGGTTTTGCAGCATGTTCACTTGGATA
>VVHJ01027288.1:0-13612 GCA_015107715.1 Tylochromis polylepis
GGAGTCCCACAGGCTAACCAAGCCCGATAGGACTCCTTCTTTAGCTTGGTGGCTCCCTTCACCTCTGGTGTCCACCATTTGGTTCGAGGGTTACCACCACGACAGGCACCAACCACCTTGCGGCCACAGCTCAGTGCAGCAGCTTCGGCAATGGAGGTGCTGAACATGGTCCATTCGGACTCAATGTCCCCACTCTCCCTCGGAATGCTGTTGAAGCTCCGCTGGAGGTGTGCGTTGAAGATCTTGCAGACTGGGGCCCCTGCTAGGCGTTCCCAGCACACCCTCACTGTACATTTGGGCGTGCCAGGTCTGTCCAGCATCCTCCCCTGCCACCTGATCCAACTCACCACCAGGTGGTGATCAGTTGACAGCTCAGCCCCTCTCTTTACCCGAGCATCCAGAACATATGGCCGCAGGTCTGGTGATACGATTACAAAATCGATCATCGACCTGCGGCCAAGAGCATCCTGGTGCCACATGCACTTATGAACACTCTTATGTTCGAACATGGTGTTTGTTATGGCCAAACTGTGGTTTGCACAGAAGTCCAACAACAAAACACCACTCGGGTTCAGATCCTGGGACATGGGCCCACCCGCAGGAAGCGCCATAGTATTGTGTATTGTGACCCGGGCGACAGCCAGGAGTGGAGGCCCTGGCAGACCAATCCCCGGCTACCAAGACTGGCAATTGGGACATGGAAGGAGAATACCGTACTAGAAAAAAGCTTAAATTGTTTTAAATAAGTTTAATTATAAAGCTAACAATTCTTACATATAAAAGTTACTGTGAGAATATTGTTGTCATTGTCCTTCAGTCCTCCCTGGCTGTCTGCTCCAGGTTTGCTTTCTTTGTCTGTCTCCTTTTGTTTTCCCTCTCTCCTCTTTTCTCTATCTGTGCTCGTTTGTTTATGTCTGTGTTCGTGGGCAGGTGGTTCCCGCCTATGGCCGAACACACCTGCGACAATCAACCACCTGTTTCCGATGAGCTTATCAAGCTCATCAAGCTCTGCCTTTTGCGTCTCTGAATTCTGACTCTGCACAGATCCCCGGATTTCCCTCCCTGGTGTGTGGTGAACCAAAACTGTGAATTTGGGAGAGAGTTTTACCTGTAAATATTGGATGAGTGGATTCCCTACCTCCCCCGACCCCTTGGAGCACTATTCCCTTTTTTCATTGAGTCTGTAAATATATTTATTGACTGTAAATAAACACACTGAGCTGTGATCATTTGAGTTCTGCATCTGAGTCCAATCTTCCCATTAACCTTGACAACTGTTACGTTAGTGTATCATTATTACTGAGATACAAATGGTAATATGTAACTAAGTAACACAATCCATGAGTACTTACCTTATTTGTCTGGTTAACTGTGGCTAATTGTCAATGTTTTTTCTGAAATGTCAACTTCAGTTCTTTTACTGAGAGAATGTTTTGAACACCTGCAACAAATGTGGAAAAAGCTCAATACTATTTAATCAGCATGTGTTTCATTTGCTGTTCTTCTAGACGCAGCTGTAATATGGCACATAAGGAGGATTTAAGAGTACATGTGCTAAAGTTGACAAATTAAAGGAAACCCACTAAGTGCCTGCCAAAGCAGTTTCAATGTGCCTCAGTGCTTACACTACATGCCTTTTGAGCTCTACTTAAGGGATGGAATACCATTAAAAACAAATCTCTTATGTTTTACAGATACAGAAATGAATTGTACTGTCTGGCACATCGGTCCAACATCATGCTTTCATACAGGCTGCAAAAGCTACATCATCTAATTTGCATCCTTTTCATAAACCTTTGGGTTACCCTTGAATGAAAGGGGTGATTGTCATGCTGGTGAAGGATATTTCTATTATGATAGAAATATTTACTTACAGAAAAGGGGGATTGTTTTGAACACTTTGATTTGCAGTAAACCTTTTTTCTGAGGGGACAAGTGTACCCAAAACATACCAGCAAAATCCCCCCCAAAGCAATACAAAGCCATGGGATCATTTCCTGCAGAGGTTGTGTTTAAGTGTTGTTTAGGTTGTGTAATTTGCTAATCCTCTGTACCTGCTGGCTTTTAAGTTTTTGTTTATAACTCTTACATTTTAAAACTCAGGCCGTCTAGCTGGCTTTGCTGAATCACACATCATCTGTCAACCATAACCCACTGAAGAGCAGAGGAAATACTAAAAGACAACAGGTGTTTATGTCGTTTGGAAAACTCACTTTTGAAAACAAGGAGATTTTTTTAAGGCAGGTGAAATTCAGAGGTGGGTGAAACTGTTTTGTCAGCTTTACAAACAAGTTTTGGATGAAAACCAGAGCTCATTTCAAAGCTGACATTTCAGCACTGAAGATATTAGACTTAAAGTTATTCCACAAGCCCATATTATCACAGAACAAGTAACTGAAATTGTATTTTTCTTTCTAACTGAAATTACTCTTACTTAAAATATTTCTCCCATAAAGATGCAGTTTGACAACCTCCCCTGTAGCCTTAAAGCTGTGTTTTAATGACCATTACTAACTCTCACTAACTTCTGATGTGCACCCAGTTATTTTGTTTTGGAAGCAGGCCTGAAATATGACAGAAATCAGAAAAGAGAAACAAGGGTTACCCCTGGTAGGCATCCAAGCAGAAAAGAATTAATGTAATGCTAGCCGCCCCTAGGAATTTACACCTTCCGCTCTGGGATAACCAATTACAGAAACAATTACAGTCATTACGACTGAAGTTATTACAGCAACAAAAACGTGTTTCTTCATATTTATTTACATTTAGGGCATGCCAGGCTCTTGTGTTCAGTTGCTGTGTGTATAAACACAGAAATCATGCATGACTTCTTGCTTTGCTGAGTTTTTCCATTTGGACAAATGGGCACTGCCTGAAGGGGACCCTGGGGATCTCTCGCCTCATGTTCACCACTTCCAGTAACCCTGAAAATAAGAGCTTTACGTTTTCACACTTTGCAGGCACTCATCATGAAATCCCTCTAACCTCACGCTTAACCTTTCACCACTCACTTAAACTGATCATTTCAGCTTATACCCTAACCTTCCATTCAGACCCCCACAAGCATCCAATATTTTAGCAATCTATATGTTTAAGCCACTGGCCCTTTCTATTAAGTAATTTTGCTATAGCAGCTGGCCCGAGCGAAGATGACCCCCTGATGATGTCAGGGTCACAAGGTGGTTTCCTTGCATTTACACACGTCTCACCTCACAATGAGAGTTAAAATGCGGCCTTGACCCTGCTGACAAAGTGCTTCTGTGTGGTCGGACCGGGTCACAGGTTCAGCTCGGAGCCGTGAAAGGTTGGACAAGAATGACGTCAGTGTCAGTGTTTTACATATTGGCACTGGTAACTGCTCTATCATCATTAAATTGTTTTCAACATCGATTTTTATATTGTAAGAATTTTTTGCTGTTTATTGATTTAAAAACTAAATGTTAAGTTCAACGTGTTTTCTGTTATTTAATTCAAAGTCCATCTGTTCTCACTCGGAGCTCGTTAGTGCATCCCGTTACGGAGTCAGACTAGCTGGAGAACATTCTTCCTGTGTGTCCTCACACATGAGTCTGCTGTGATTTATGTACGTGACAGGTGCTCAACAAATATACACACACTCAGGATGAACTGTAGCCGTTATTCCCATAAAGTCAAAGTCGTAGTCATAAACCTTTGCTCCCCTTTCATTTGGCCAACAATTTTTGTGGATGCCAGAATAAATGAGTTCTACATTTCTGTCATCGAATATGCCTATTCTCATAACACCAAAGAGAGTTACTTTTCCTATGCAATCATTTCAGTTCATGTTTTGGGAATTAAAAGTCTGGCCAACATCCACAGCAATGCAGAGAGAATTCAGTTGAACTGCACTCCACTGACCACATTACGTTTGCCTAGTTTTTTAAAAATTGATATACTGATAAAGTTAAGAAATCTTTCTCATTATGATGCTTGACTCCAGTCTTGCTACCTCACAAAACTTCATGTTTCTCTAGCGTGTACACATGTGTATATAAAAGCATACGTATGCAAACTTTGGAGCAGCTGGCGCAGTCTTCTTGGGCTGTCCTTGATTGAGGCCTCCTCTCATTGGTACCACTGGGCAACCAGCTGCGGTTAGTAAAATGCAGCAGCATGGAAACACTTAACCAGGCTGAAGGATGGCCCTCACCCTGACCACCGCACGTACTTATGAAACACAGCCATATGTAAGACTGGCAGGGTGATGACTTTTCTTTTGATATTCAGTATGAGGGCAGTAGGCATGACTAATTACATGGTGTTTATAGTGTCTAGTATATAATTATATAATAAGCATGACTCTGCTCTCTTAACCTGGATCTTGAACTTAATCTTCCAATTTATTTGCTGTCTTTAGACTGAGCTCACAACTTTAAAAGCAAACCACAGGATTGCACATGGAGCACAGGTTGTCTCTTTTTACTGCCTTAAGGACAAGAACACACCATTCAGTTTCTTCCAAAGTCCTTTTATCTTCTGAAATCTCAAACTTTGGCACACAGGCATCCATCCAAATACTTGATGATAAGTCAAACAGAAGCTGAACTTTCTCTTGGTTGGATTCTAGTTGCCCTTAAATGCAGAAATATAAAAGTAATTCCCATCTGTGTCTGTTAAAGTCAGTTAGTGGTCTTGACCCACACACAGGGGATAGACAAACTTACATAAATATTGTGCTTCAGTATGAATTAGTCATCTGTGTGGTGCATGATAGTTGGATGGATTTGTACTCACTGTATATGTCCGTTGTATCGCTGTTTGCTTTAAAAAAACAAAAAATTTTTATGTTTTTAATTTTATTTTTGGTTTTGTTTCATTTTGATGTTATACCTTGGAAAGGCTACGACCTGACAGGAGCCACATGCAGATTTTTTTCAGTGTGAATACATTTCTAACAGTAAACGTCCATCTGAGTGAGTGTTATGGCTTATAAAGTTCTTAAACAGACCAAAACCCAGGAAACCACACGATGTGCAATGAGCAATTTTAATGAAAGCAATTGTGAAACAAAAATTTGCTGCAGTAAGGTTGTAGGCTATTCCAACAAAAGTAGATAGGTAGTTGGTGAGAGATGATTAAAAACATGGGGGAAAAAATACAAAGAGAGGAAGTACAAATACCAAAAATACAGGAAACAAATAATCCAAACTAAAATTCTTAGCAAAACTTGGCATGGCATTGAAGCTGGTATATTTTTTTTAGATATATCATACAGTATCTTTGAGAACCCTCACCTCCATCCATTCCCTAAATCCTTCACATATGTACATATAAACATATTTTTATCTTGAAACCTAAACTCACATATTTTGGAAGGAGAAAGGAAGTTCTTCAATAACATTCATGCCTGTATTCCCGGGACGTCAAACTCATTTTATGTCATGGACCACATACAGTCCCCTTTGATCTCAAGTGAGCCAAACAAGTGAAACTCCCCATTCTGTCAGTGTAAAGATGTTTAACTACATATTTAACCCCATTTAATATTTAAAAAACAAGTGCAGTTTTCAACATTTTTTCTATAAAGAAAAATATATCTTTAAAGAAATGCTGCTGTAGTATTAAATAAATATGTCAGCATGAATAAATAAATGTGTACTAGTAATTACAATTACAGGACAGTAATTCACATTAATTAATAAAATGTATTAATAAAAAAAATCCTGTTTTTTTTTTCTCTCTCTCTCTCTCTTTGGATTCATTTAAGAAAAAAAATTTACACCAGATAGTGAAAAAAACAGGAATTTCCTGTATCTTAACTGTTATTGTTAATCTATTATTTAATTACTTTAGTGTAGTATAGCAGTGGGGGAGGTCTTTATCAGCAGGCAAACCTGTGAATGCCATGAAAGTAAAAAGTCAGAAATCGATTCCTTCCGTCACATTTTCCAGAGCTGTCTAGTAGACTGGGCTGCTGTCTTTGCCATGATGAATCTGGCAGCTGTATTCTGTATACATGTTACACAAACAACAGATAAAAAGCTAAGCTGTCATCGGGGCATTAATAATGCTGAAACATTAGTTAAATTATATCTCCAACACACATGATGATGGTGTACACAGCATGATGTACATTATATATTTGATATACAATACACTTCTCGAGGAGTCTCTGTGTAACCGTTACCTGCATATTTATCTTATTTAGTGACACAAGCTTTCGTGAAGCATGACCATAGTTTACACCTCCCAACTGGACCATACAGTAAGATGATTTTCAACTTGGATTCCAAACCGACCCTCGCTGTTTTCTTTGATATGAACACAAAAATGCAGGTTAGCTCTCGTGTTGCACTATGATATAAAGCAGGAAGGAAAAATACTCTCATATTCACTGTCAGACTGTACAGTCTTTTACTCTCATGAGTGTCTTTAATGTTGCTGACTTGAGCGTCTCTTCTCCGCATTGCTTCTTTCTCCTTTGATAACCCCGTTTTGGTTTTTTTTTAGATTTCCGTCTCCAAGGACCTCCTCGGATAATTTTTACAGCCAGGCCAGATTGCCTTGAAAGCTTTTCTTCTACTCCTGATTTGAAACAAGGAATAAATAAAGAGCAGATTTTTATGACTAAGTTTTGGATGTCAACAAAGAAACAGCAGACTATGTCATGAGATTTTTTTTTTCCTCTTTTCAATGAAACACTGCACCATCTCAGATTTTATCGTGGTGGAGAGGATACTATATGGCTATAATGTATGTTTTGAAGGAAGAATATTGTGGGTTTCATAGAATCTTTTATTCATATATTTAAATCATTTTAGATCTATTGCTTTCTCTTGGATTTGGATTGCTGAAGAAGGCATGTCTAGCAAAGCCAGCAGGAGATGACCGGGGCATGTGAGATGTTGCCATCACTTTGAAAGGACCAGCAGGCCTGTGTTTTTGCTGCAACCTTTTGGTTACAGGGCAAATACTTCATCTTTAAAGACTTTATGCTGAAACCGCAGAATAACTGCTCATGGGACAGAAATGCTGATTCAAAAAACAAAAATTAAAGAAGCAATATCAGAGCTCCTCAGTACCAAAGCCAAACTCTGGATTGCTAACAGTTCTCATTTCTGGTTATTATCAGTGTGTTAATCTAATGCTGTGCATATATGTGTATGTGTGTGTATTGCATTCCAACCTCTACTATAAGATGTGCTAGGATACTGATGCCCTGTAACAGCTCAAGATGATGACTTGGTAAAACATCAGACTAGACTGACAGGGGTCCCTTTGCCATTCTGTCAGTGGCTGAAAGGAAATTCTTCACCTATCTTGACAGCCCATCTGATGTCACCTGTCAGGAAAAAAAGAGTTACCTTGTTTCCTTTCTGTGGGATGAAAAACAGGCAGACTAAATGGCTTTACATAAAGAAAGACACAAGTTCTGAGCGGGATAATGGGAAAATAAGAAAGCACTGTTTTGACTCACTGTGATATGTTGTAAAGTGAAGAGGACAGACAGTCATCAAGAAACACAAATCACCAGAACAACAGTTGCTAATTTCTAAAAGAGATACTCATACAAACCCAATTCCAATAAAGCCAGGATGCTGTGTAAAATGTAAATAAAAACAGAATGCAGTGATTTTTAATCTCATATTTTATTCACAATAGAAGATACAAAAAAATATCAAATATCTGATCTGATGAAATGTACCATTTTAAGAAATATATTAGATGTTTTTAAAATCAAATGGCAGCAACATATCCCCAAAAAAGTTGGTATGGAGACAACAAAAGGCTGGAAAAGTAAGCGTCACTAAAGAGACAAAACTGGATGAACAATTTGCAACTAATTACATTACTGGCAACAGGTTAGTAACATGAGTGAGTATAAAAAGAGCATCTTACTGAGGGAAAGTGAAAAAAGAGAAGAAAAAAAACTACATCTACATATTTCAGAATAATCTTCAGTGTAAAATTGTGAATATCTCCTGTACATACAATAGTACCATTGTGAGAATTTGAAGATATCTCTGTGCACAGACGACAAGGCTGAAAATTAATATTCGATGTCCGTGGTCTTTGGGACCTCAGGAGGCATTGCATTAAAAACAGGAATGATCATGTCATGGAAATCCCTGCAGGGGCTCGGAAACACTTCCAGAAATCATTGTCTGTGAACAGAGTTCACTGTGCCATCCACAGATGCAGATTAAAGCTCTATCATACAAAGAAGAAGCCATACGTGAACGTGATCTATAAACGCTGCCTTCTTCTCTGGGCCAAAGCTCATTTAATATGGACTGAGCCAAAGTGGAAAACCTTTCTGTGGTCAGAAGAATCGAACATGAGAGTATGGAAAATCTAGACACTGTATCTAAAGAGGAGAGGCACCACCCAGCTGGTTATCAGTGCTCAGTTCAATCAGTCTTAATCACTGATGGTATGAGAGTACATTAGTGCCTATGGAATTGGCAGCTTGCACATCTGGAAAGGTATATGCATGATGATACTAAACCACATACTGCATCTATTACAGCAAGAAATGGCATGGCTTCATAGTAGAAGAGTCTGGGTGATAGACTGGCGTGCCTGCACTCCTGACCTTAGACCAACTGAAAACATTTAAAACATCATGAAACAAAAAATATGACAAAGAAGACAGAGAGCTGTTGAGCAGCTAGAATCTCATATCAAACAGGCATGTGACAACATTCCTCGCTCTAAAGTCCAACAACTGGACTCCTCGGTTTCCAGATGTTTACAAACTGTTGCTACAAACACACAGTGATACACATGGCCCTGTCCCACCTTTTGTTTTTGGGATGTGTTGCTGCTATCAAATTCAAAATGAGCTCATATTTTTCCTAGAATGGTACGCTTTCTCAATTCAAACATCTGATGTGTGTTCTGTCTTTGATTGCGAATAAAATACAGGTTTATGCGATTTGCATATCATTGAATCTGGTTTCATATTTACATTTTAAAACAGCATACCAGCTTTTTCAGAATTGGGGTTGTACTTCAGAAGAAGTGAATCAGATCTGCTTAACTTAAAACCTTAACACATTAGCTTAACATTAGCTTTGAAGGAGAAAGACTGGGGTTAAGTATTTATTTAACAGCGCATTCATCCAGCTGTGCTCAGACTGAGAAGCCAACGATGAACTCTCACTGCAGTACATACACAAATTCACTGGTATGTGAGAATTTGTGCTACAAAGCAAGTTCAACATGCCAATGATATTTTTCAGTTATGTGGCTTTGCTAAGCCTACTATCAGCATCAACCCTAATCAGTCACACAAACATGGTTATGATCTCCATAAGTCAGCACAAGTTTTCTGAATCTATCTGAGGTGATAACATGAAAGGGACAGGATGACACCAGAGGACCAAACATGGACAAGTTTAAAGTCACATACAATATTTCTCAAAAGAGAGCATCTATGAAAGAAATATGAGGAATTTGAAAATATATGAAGGGCTGAAAGCAATACAGCTGCTGCAGCCAAGGCTAAGAAGAAAAGTTGGCAAAAGAAATGTTAAATGTGCAAGTTAATGGGCTTATTAATCAATAACTCACAAAGGTAGATCTGAATTACAAATATGTATTTATATTACCTTAATTCTTAGATTACATGTACCATTATCCTATGGTGAGTAAGACCAAATGCAGTGCAAACGAAGCACAATTAAGAAAGAATTTTAACCAGTAAGCAGGCTTACCTGCAAACATGGTCGGTAAGACACTGGAGCTTTACTGCTGCTAGAATGATGAAATGTCTTTTCCAGCAGGGAAAATAAATAAAGCAAGGAGTAAAGTTCACATCACTGAGAATCTTTATCTTACTGATACTCATCAGGGAAAGCTAGACTTTAAACAATCTCCAAAACTAGAGACTCCCTCATGATACACCTATACAGAGCGGCATTGAGTTCCACAGGTGAATCATAAGAGAGTTTCATGATCTTCTAGGCATGGGGACACTATTTTCCAGATAACTGGTTGGTCTATAGGCTGTGTTTTTACACACACTAATAACTAATGTTAAAACTCGACCTATCCCAGAGCAGGTTAGGGCTGTAGCACAAATTACAACTGTGATATATCCCGCTAAGAAATGAGCCTTCGTAACACTGAAACCTCAGCCCATAGCTCACAGTACAGGCCACTAGTATGATGTGACTTGGGTAAGAAATGCTTTTGCTATCAGCTGTTTTCAATTAAATTCTCTAGGAGAGAGACCAAAACAGAGTTAAGATGACAATCAATATTGGACTCAAGCTCATTAAGTGCACACAAAAAATTAATTTTTTTTTAATTGTTTCACAACCACATATTTTTCCTGCTTTTCCCATGTCTGTACTTCATCTTTCTGGATAATGCTGTTGACCTTTTGGTATAACTAGAAATATCATTTTTAAGAAGAGCTTAAAAATGACTTTTTCCTGCTCAGTGTCAGTATGTAAATATCTCACTCAGTTCATGGATCTGCTGGACAATGACCATAAAGGTCATTCAGGGCTGCAGTGTACCAGTACCGCTCAACCACTAGGGGACTCTGTGCATTTGTAAATGTAGTCATTAGGCTCCATGAAAGCAGAGATTAATCCTTCTGTGTGGTTTAATACTCAGATTCCATACAGCTATGTTTATAAATTCATATTCTATCATGTATCGCAGTGGAATTAATTCAGTCAATCCTCAAAGCTTAACCTTTGGATAAAATAGCATGTCAGAGATAAAGTGGATAATGGAGATATTGTCTGAGCAAAGCATTAGAACAGGCCAATAAAGTTGCTGGTTTAATTAGGATTAGAGCTGTTTTCACTGGTTCAGAAAGGCACCAGACACCCATTCCAGACCGAGAGTAGCTAGATGTGGGAATGTGGTTGAAAAAAGGTACAATCAATCTCAAGTCTCATGCCTACAGGCTGGAGAGAATGGCGTAAAGAAGAAATGATGAGAATGGTGAGGATGCATAAAGCAGAGATGATTACAGAGTAGGAGGACGTGAGAACATGCAAGCGAAAAGTCTGAACAGAAGCTCAGTTGGCCAAACTGAGCGATGTTAAAAGAGGAGATGTGTCTGTATAGCTGCACAGGCCAAATGAAACCATGAGACTGTATTTATACTGTAACACTAGATTTACAATCTCAGATGGCGATCACTCAATTCTTTAAACTGTTCCACCCTCTGGCATATCCTGATGATTGCCATATAACTCATGATGTACAGTAAATGTCAGCAGGGATCCCCAAACACTACATAGTGACTGATTACCATAAATTATGTAGTTATAAGGCTGTTTTTATGTCATCATGAGAGTCAAATAAACATACACACACTGCCCACTGTGGCCATGATGGCACTTAACAGCACACATTCCTCCTCGCCCAAGTGTGTTAGTTCATGTGCAAAAATACACTGTAGTCTAAACATGCATGTTGTTTAACCAAGATTTTCTCTGCCCTCCTTTTTCTTTCATCAGCACAATTGTATTAAACGTGTGGTTAAACTGTTGTGTTTGTTTAATGTCATTGTTCGTGCCGATGTGAGTGACACAAAAGACACTTTGAAATCCGATTTGAGAGGCGATAGTGTTTGGCTACAATCGAACAATAGCACAGACTATGGACAAAATTGGTTTCTGTGATCCAAAAGTATTAGAAACCCCAAAGGAGAAGCATCCAGACCACAGATGATTTAGAGTTACATAAAGTATGGCCGTTCAAAAAAGCAAAGTCACTGCTGAAAGGCTTTCACCTGCTTTTGGTCTGATGACCAGCAGGGGGCGTCTCCTCTGGTTTCAAAACGAAATCACAAAGAAAAGAAGCCAATAAGAAAATGACCCAGTTATTCTTGTGATTTATTACCTCAATAAACACTTTTCCAGTCAGCTTAAAGTCTGGGTCATTCTTTGCAAGTCTTATTTAATAGCGCACAATCGCTATTTTGTGAAATATGGTCTCATTTAGAGCAAAATAAATGAAAAAGCTAGAAAGTTGCTACTGTGTGAGTTTGCAGTGTTCAGAATTTCCCATTCCTCATTTCCAGTTTAGAAAAACTAAGATGGTGACAGTCAAATCATTTCACCCATGGTTTCAAAGCAGAAACAGACAAACCAGTGGGTGACGTCATGGTGATGACATATCTGAGGGTTATGGTCAGTGAAAACTTCAAATATTCAAATGTATTTTGGATCCTTTCATCCAGAATTTCAGAAGCCAATCTGCATACAATGTGAATATACAAAAAAACTGTCTGCCTTTAGCCATAGAGACTATACAGTGCTTTGAGCATCATTAACATGCCGATATGTTCATAGCAACAATGTGGATGTGCTGATGTTGTGTAGGTAGCCTATCATATTTGCTATTTCTTATGTTTTCCATCTTAGTTTAGCCTGTGAGCATCCTTATATTATAGTACCACACAAAAATGCATCATTATGTGTCTGTGGTGTTTGGTCACAATCCAACTTTGTGGCCAAGGGAAACTTGTCCAAGGATCTTACTGTACTTCCTTCAGACAGGGACATGACGGTGTGTCCAAAATGAGTACATCAAAAAGTTACCATGACATATAAACAAATGTCAATGAAATTTTAGTTTGTAGCACACATGAAAAAAAAATCACTGGATCTTATCCAGTGTTTGTAAAAACTATCACAGACATTGCAGTCACACAGGACATGAATAATCTGAACAATGTTGCCTTCCCTGCAAAAAGTGTAACACCAAATGTACTGTTGGATTTGTTGTTACACATTTAGAATTTGTTGTTGTCTTTGCCATACAGTTCATCCACACTCACTAGCACTCAATACCATAAATGCCACAAATATCCGGAAACAAGTTGAACTGGTACAAAAACACAAAAGTGTCTTTGTTGTAGATTTAAGAAGATTTATGTAGCTTACTTTGGCCCTGAGAGGAGTCAGTGTGGGTATGCCTGTGTGAACTCTGCAAATCTGACTTGCTTGTTCCAGTAGGCCTCTGCTGTGCCTGAACAAGCTTACACCTCATTGAAACCTGCGTCATCTGATTATGTGAGCTACATGTGAATGTATGTCAAAAGGTATCTGTTTGTTTTTATACCATTGTAGCCACTCTTCACAAAGTACAGCGAGCCAATCGGGCATGCACTGCACTGCATACTAAGTGCATTTTGTTTATGAGACGTGCAAACCCATAAAAAATGGCCTTTTCTTCATTGACGCAAGCCGCTGTATATTTCGTCAGTACTCACTCTGCTGAGACAAAGTTCGGATCTGTGGGTGCCAAACTGATGGCTGTATGTTGAGGTGTGGCTTTGAAAAAAAGATGGTGTTTGTTTGAAGTCTTTCAGATGGTTTGGCTGCACTGAATCACCAACAACCTCACAATAAGGTGAAATCAGATGGAAGAAAGCACGTTGTAAAGAGAGGACAAGAAATTATTTGGGTGAAAAGCAAAGTCACTGATCTCCTCTGTAGTTCAAGGCTGCACACAAACACACACAAATAGCTTCTTTATATGTAGTTAAGGAAGTTTTTCATTCATTCTTTAAAGATAATTTTTAACCAGCTTCAATGACAAATGTAAAATGGTCAGCAAGTTACCTTGAGCTTAATAGTGTGTGTGTGTGTGTGTGTGTGTGTGTGTGTGTGTGTGT
>VVHJ01027290.1:4352-30237 GCA_015107715.1 Tylochromis polylepis
GAAACGCCCACTGAAAACGTTACGTCCAGATGAACAGAATGAACTGTTTGGGATCTGCTTACCTGGATGATCGAGCATGCATCAAAAGGTATGCAGAAGAGCGTCTCAAAACACAAAAAACCTTGAGGCAGATGGGCTACAGCAGCAGAAGACCACACCGTTAAGCATAAAAGAGGTTACAGTTCAACGTTTCAATAATCAAGTGGCTGGTGAGTCTATAGTAATAATAAACCACAAATTAAGTGCTCCGGGGATTTAAACATTTTTTTTTAAAGCCTTCAAATTCTCCGATTGTAAATTGCATTGTACTTTTAACTAGATATTACTCCAAAGAACAAATATGGAAATTTGCAGCTGAAAATGCACAGCCCACTCTAGTTATACATATTGGGTTCTCAACTGATCATTTCAATTCAAACTATCATTAAATCAGCCATTGAGAAAAACTGGAGCCACATTAGTCACATGTTTTTGGTCGCCAGGTAAAATAAGTAAGTTATTCCCTCTGGCTCTCTTTTTGGTCTCCATCAGCTGCTGAGAGAAATATCTAGCCTTTTAGCAGCTAAATTCTCCACTATCACGAGCTGATTTCTAGCTTTCTGCTCTTGGGTGTTTTCACATTTTTGCAAGTTAGCCAAAAGATGTTTAACAATTAGCTGGTTACACATTATAAAGCTCTGTAACACTATACTTTGTGTTTTGAAAAGGCAGTTCACTGCAAAATCTCCAGTGTTAAGTTGACACTGGAAAGTGTCTATATAGGTCCACTCTTTTGAGTGTTAAATGAACACTTTTGACAGTGTCATATTTTTAACAGTAACCTAGTCAGTGTTAAAGATTAACAATGACTAACACTGAGCAGTGCTGATTTGCTAATAATGGAAAATAACTAAAAATGCTAGTAATATTTCAGTGTTAGCAAAACAGCACTGCTCAGTGTTAGTCATTGTTAATCTTTAACACTGACTAGGTTACTGTTAAAAATATGACACTGTCAAAAGTGTTCATTTAACACTCAAAAGAGTGGACCTATATAGACACTTTCCAGTGTCAATTTAACACTGGGGATTTTGCAGTGTTCGATAAGGAGAGATCTTTTGGTAGAACTGAACATGACTTATTGTGATATAGAAATGAATGAATGAATGAATCTAATCTATTTATTAAACTCCCATGACCCATCATGGCAGAACCGAATCCCAGCGGTGAATAGGAATTAGGACAGAACCCCAGAGTCTAGATGTTGGTGGAGGTGAAGATGGAGATGGAGGCCTGGGTGGGTTCTGAATGACCAGGGTGAGGTGGGTTACATGAATAAGAGTCTGAAAGACATAATGACAGAAGAGCACTGAGAATTAAACTGGATGCTGAAGTCGTGCCAGAATAGAGTAGTGGTGTCAATATTTAGTCTGACAGCGTGGGAAAGTGGAAGTCATGTATAGACCAGACTAGCAGATGTACACCCAGGAAGCAGGCAGATGATAAATTCCAATAATCCTTACTGGACTTGCACATAAGCTTTGTTATATGGAAGCAAGTCTACTATTTACAAATTCTTCTTTCAGACAGAAGATGAACCGATGGTCTGCACCTAAGGCCCAGTATAACATAAGTGAGCACCATTTTGAACTTATGCAAAGCAACCCTAGTAGAGTCAAAAAACAAAATTATGGATCTAAAAATGAGCAACCTTATTGAACCAACATAGTCTCCACTTCAGAGATTTCTTGGAGTTTTCAAGTGATAATAACATTGGGGCGATGACAGGACCGGGACAAGACCACAAGCACGTTTTCCAGTCTCCTTGGAGACAGCCTGGTGGTCAAAAAGACTCCCCATGAGGGGGAATGGTTGACCTTTCACACTGAGTCACTCCCAGCTCAAGCTCACATCCGCCCTCAATCAGCAGCAAATGGAGACTGAGTGACTCTGAGGTTAGCTGGATTTAGCAGTTGTTTTCACTCACAATAAGAGTCATCAAGCAAAACGAAAAAGGCAGAAAAATTCTGAGACTGGCAAATTGTCTGCACATTCTACAATGATTTATTTACCAAACTGCTCCCTGAAGGGATATATACAGCAGTAGATTGGTTTCAGTCTACTTTAATTTAGTTATAGTCAGATTTGCATAGCTAAAACATTACCAAAACTGTGAGGAAATGGAATCAGCAGGGTTTTGTTTTTGTTTTTTTGATATAGCTACAGTTAGTACCAATAATATGATGTGTACTTACTAACCATAGCTTTGAAAATATGTGGCTTTAAATGTTTATATCTGCAGTTTATAGTTTCCATTATTAATATGTTTAAGAATTCAGTGGCATCAGGTGATTCTGAATCAAACTTGACAAACTGCAACTATAATTTTAAAGCACCAAAGCCTTTGAGTCACTGAAAGTTGGTGACTGTTGGTGCATTTTGGAGTATGTTTAATGCAATTATAGGACAAATATTACCACTAGCTGCATGGCTAATTGTACTAAGAGACCATCTGAGGAATTTGTTCTCAGTTTTGGTAAGTGAAATTCTAGTATATTAAAATGCAACTATACAGTCTACAGATGCAGCTTGACCAACCTAGTTTGCTTTTTCACCTTACAACTTAGCACTCCACCACTTGTCTAATTACAGTCACAACCATTAATAGATATCTCTGTGGATAGTTTTCGTTTCACAAAAATGATACTGAGGGAATGAATTATAATTCCATTTTAATATTAGCGTTAGCGGTGTGGCAGGTTTAACTAAGAGGTGTGCTAACACAGGCAGCTGTAGCTGATCGCTATCTGTTAGCATCATTTTTCGCAAACTGGAGTCACCAAACTGGACCTCTTCATGCTTTTTTTGCCTTCTTTTTTTCTTCTTTTTATGTGCAGTTATCTGACAAACAATATAGCTTACTGTGTGGTATAACTTGTCCAGTTTAGGTGCTTTAAATGTTAGCAGTCTGTTACTTAGCACTACTTGGCAGATATATATGTCTATGCTTTTCATCCATACAGCCTGCTTTTATTAGCCGATAAGTGATCACAGTAACTTCTTGTCCAAATAAGGAAGCAACAGATTGCAAAAACTAACATGATCACAACCATCCTGAAGATAGGATAAATTTTCAAGTTAGTTCGCTAGAGCTCTCAGTATCAGCCCTAATGAAACGGCAGTGCAAGTGTTTTTTCAGCCACATGATGCAAAACTGATCGGACAGGCTTACATTGAAAATGGGTAATGACCCAAAGCGTACTGCAAAACTATCAGAGCGTTTCTCACGGCAAAGAAATGGGAATCTACAATGGCCAAGTGAGTCACCCGACAGCGCATGCTTTTCAGTCACTGAAGACAAAACTGAATGCAGAGAGACCCATCAATAAGCAGCAGCTGAAGGTGGCTGCAGTAGAGGCCTGGTGGACATCTTTTTCAGTCTAAACTGTCACATGCAGCAAACAAGATTACAAGATTAATACTACAGGTCAGCCCATATACAGCACTCAAGATACACTCATGTCGACATGAATGTGTTGTATTAAGAACAAAAACCTATAATTTGCTTGAATCGAGGGCCTGATCTCACCCTGAAGTTTATTTTGGGCAGAGCAGCTTGTCAGTGTGTCACGGTGTAATACATCTTCCTCTGGGGAAACCTGCAATTTTCCTGCAAACAAAAAGATAATAATGGAGCTTATTTTGTTGCGTGAGACAGTGCTGCTTAAGTCAGGGTCAGGACTCCTCAAGATGTCCAAAAGCACAAATACATGTGTTATCTTATCTTATGTTTAACAAGAAAACCAAGGGGGAAAAAATGACTGTTTCATTGAACTACTCACAATTCATGTTCACAGTGGGGGAATAATCTGTGTTGTGGGGTCACAAATGAACCTTTTTTTCAAAAATTGTGTGCAAATTAAATGCAGTTTCAGAAAACCAAAGAGATATTTGTGGTGCTGGGTGCTAACATGCAGAGCATTATTAGACAGCTAGGCTATGGCTTTGTGAAAGGAACAGAGCATTTGTACAACCATAATTTCCATTACATGTACAGATTATGTCACAATAGGCCCACACAATAAGACGTCCTACACAGGGATTTACAAATACAGAGGATAAAAACAGAGCTTGTTTGAGGTTTTTGGAAGCAAAGTCCAAAATCATATTATCATGCTTGCTAAAATGTTGATTTCCTTGATCTGTGTACAGTTAGATGTATTTAAAAACATTTAGATAACAAAGATTTACTATTAAGAGATTTAAAGTCATGCCCACAAAGAGTAACATAAATCAGCTGTCAAGCAGTAGTGTATGAGGGACAGTTCTCTCAACAAGTCAATTCTCCGACTTTCCCTTTCTCTGTCATTTCTCACTTGCAGTGAAAAACAAGTTGTTGAAACAACTTGATTATGTTATTATTAATACAAATGGTGCACATAATTATGTGTAACATATTTCACAATGTGCTTGTTTTTGGGGGTTTTTTCCTGAAAAACCTGATCAGACACAATAAGACACATGCAGTGCTACGGTGAGCAATAAATTGGAAAAAAATGCCGGGTGTAACAAAAACGATACGAATCAGCTTGGACAAAGTTTCACCTTGATGTGTACGATGACAAAAGGATATTTTATATTAAAAAAGTAACATATAGCTTCACTGTCACCCATCACAATGATCAGCACAATCGAAGGAACAGAAGGGGAGATGCATGTTACAGCAACAGACCAATCACAACAGAACCTTTCTCACTCACTATGTGTTAATAGACGTCTCTGCACTGAATCATATCTGTTATTAATCTCTGTCTCTCTTCCACAGCATGTCTTTATCCTGTTTTCCTTCACCCACCCCAACCGGTCGCAGCAGATGGCCGCCCCTCCCTGAGCCTGGTTCTGTTGGAGGTTTCTTCCTGTTAAAAGGGAGTTTTTCCTTCCCACTGTCGCCAAAGTGCTTGCTCATAGGGGGTCATATGATTGTTGGGTTTTTCTCTGTATGTATTATTGTAGGGTCTACCTTACAGTATAAAGTGTCTGTTGTTGTGATTTATTGCTGTAAATAAAATTGAATTGACTAGAATCTTATTCAGCTCTGTGGGGGTTTTTTTATATAATAATTTTTCATATTATTGTGGCCAGTTTGTTGTACTTTGTCTCACTTTATGGCCAATTTGAACATCTTTAGGGTTTATTTGTATTTCTTTATGGCTACTTTTTCATTTGCAATGTTTTGTTTGTGATTGTTTTGTGTTTTTTGTTTTTTTTTACATCTCTACGTGGTTTTCAGGTTTGTGTGTGTGTGTCATTTCATGTCCCTTTGTGTCAGTCTGGTGTCTTTCTGGTAGTTTTGTGGCTTGTGAGTTTACAGTCACTTGGGGAAAAAATGGATGTTTAAGCAAACATTGTTCAAAAGAAAAAGGATGCGCTTACCGAATGCTCAGCAATACTACGTCCCACTTTCTGACCACTAGAGGACGCCACACCCTCAGTTGTGAGGGCAGTGTTATGGCCTGAGCTGGGCGAGGCTGCAGTCACACACAGTGCTGATGACAGTAGGCAGTGGGATGCTGTGGCTCTGTCAGGCTGTGCTGATTGCATAATCTGTAGCACGGGGGTGATAAACACTCAAAATGCTTCACTGCATCAGCAGCTTGAATCACCACAGCAACACTCCCGAGGCTGTAATGATCCTTAAAGGCCACTCAGGCTTTATAAACAGCAGTTCAGTGCTGTATTAATTATTTCAGGGTGATATAAACAGCATCTTTTAACAACTATGAATTATGCTGAGATGACTGAGGCCTTGTTTGCGTGTAAAAGGTGTAATTATGTTTACGCCTTAAAATTTTATATACAAGTGAGACCTGTTTGTAGTAAATAAATAACACTGAAGGGAGTTTGTTTCTAACTTTGTATTATAGTGTTGAAAAAAGCTGAATGTCACAGACCACAGTTTCAGTTATCAGTAACTGCAGAGCAGGGCTGAAATAACAGTTCAGTTTAGTTAATTATACAGTAGTGTGGCTCACTGCAGTAACACAGCGGTTCACTTATGTTTGCTGATTTTTTAAAATCTTTGGTCACTCATGGCCGGTGCAAATAAACAAATCCAAATGTTAATATGAAAACACTGTATACACTCACCAGCCAATTCATTAGGTACAACTGTTCAATTGTTCCTTGAACACAAACATCTAATTATCTAATCATGTGGCAGCAGCATTTATTCATGTAGATATGGTCAAGACGACCTGCTGAAGTTCAAACTGAGCTTTAGATAGGAGAAGAAAGATGATTTCAGTGACTTTTAACGTGGCATTGGTTGTTGGTGCCAGACAGGCTGGTCTGAGTGTTTCGGAAGCTGCAGGTCTTTTGGGATTTTTCCTCACAATCATCTTTAGAGTTTGCAGAGGATGGTCTGAAATGCCTTGTCTGATGCCAGAGCTCAGAGGAGAATTGCTTGAAGCTTGAAGACTGCTTCAAGCTGATAGGAAGGCAACAGTAACTCAAATAACCACTCAAACAACCTGGTTATGCAGAAGAGCATCTCTGAAGTTAGAACACATGCACCATATTGGTAGCTGTTTCCAGTATCGCTCACAACAAATGGCTTAAGCTTAAATAACTCAGGTCACTCTGTGTGAACAGATAATAGCGATTAAAGCTCAACAGCTACTCTATTACAACATTGTAATGTCAAAACAAACATTTATCAGAATGCTCTTATGCATCTTTTGTGTATTACAACTCCTGTACCACTTTGTTTTTCTGCCAGGACTCGGAGTTCAAATTAATTTTCCATTTAGAAATAAAATTTTCTGATGATTTTTACACAACATGTTCAGTTATTTCTTTTGTTGGGCACAAAGTAAGCCAAGCAAACGAGAGGCTATGAATTGCTTTTATCACCACGGTTTAGGCTGTGTCCACAAGTACATGGACAGTTTGAAATACTTTTCCTTTTGTCCACACGTATTCGGTGTTTCAGGTCACTGAAAATAGACCTTGGCGAAGATTTTTAGACACTCTGTTTCTGGGTGGACAAAGAAAATTAAGATTACATCTTACAACGAAAACCATGCAGCTTTGTCTCCTGCATTGCTGTTTGTAGGCCTCTGATTGGCCAACATTTATATAGAGTTAGGATTGTATTGCCACCTGCTGCATTGACATGACTTGACGGTGTTTGATGTGGACGTAGATGTTTTTGAACACAAAAGCAGATTTTAAAAAAACCCCTCTGTATATGTGGATGCAGCTTTAGCTTTACAGCTGTGCTGATATCAGCCTTTTTGCTAGCTTTAAGGCCTCATTCCCTCACCCCAAAAATGCAACTGAGCACATCCAGAGGAGGAACCATAAATAAATGTAGAGATAAAGGCAGGTCAGTGTGCTTTCTGTAGAGTGAAGAGAATCAAGAAAACATAAAGTCCAAAACAGATGAAAACCAAAAACAGGATGAGTCACAAAAAGCCAGAGAAAAGTGAGATATCCAGAAGATGGTGAAGAGCCTGAGGATGAACACTAGATTACTATTAATAAACTGAGCGGCTGCGTGCTTTTTTCCATATTAAAAAAAGTCCCACTTTGAACAAGGAGGGAGGCAGAGAGCTACAGAGAGTGCCTGTGGGGGTAAAATGGAGATGAAAACAGAGACATACAGAAATGAAGGAGGACAGTGTGGAGAGTTATGTCATGCAGTATGCAGCAGGGTCCCTGGTGCCGTCAGCTGTGCAGCGGTGCAGAAACAGAGTAGGAGTGTTATGTAATACTCCCAGAGCCTCTTTATAGGGCGAAAGAAGCCCAGATTAATTAGCGTAAAATATTATAACACACGGTGGAGGGGGTTAAAATAAAATGGTTTGTAATCTGTTGGCCCTGTGTGGCAGATACATGAATCACCAGCAGCTGGAGACAAAATTAAATTACCACTAAATATTTAGTCTAGTGCTGGTGACTGCACAGCCATCCTAAAAGCTTTTGAAGATCTGCAAGTTTAATGATAAGGCACAATAATCCATCTACAAAACATAGAGAAAACCTTTTTTTTGTTTTTTTGTTACTTTGGTGCACACAACTGAAGCGTCTCAGTCAAACGCAGAATGAGAAATTAATTGCTGGATTTTTCCATGTAATCACCTGATGTGATAAAGCTCAGGTTAATAGTACGCACACAGTGTCCATCATCATAAAAACGCCTTGTGTTTTTCTCCTTTGCTATCACTTCATGGTATTTTTATCAGGCACCTCAGTTTTCACTTGGATTTACCTGCTTTGTCTAATGACACAAATTGCCACTCAAAAAAAAAAAAAGCAACTCAAAGCTTCAAAGCACTTCTTAATATTTTTATTTTAAGTGTGCGACAAGGAAAGATGAAGCATCTGCTGATGACTGAAAAAGCACTGATGGATCAAGTCTTCTGTTCTAGTCATCAAAGAGAATTAAACCTTCGGAACATTAACATATCCGGCTGGCATGAAGAAATGGCACCTCATTATTGTAAATTAATTAAATAATTAAAAAACACAATCTAATCTAGCATCAAAATAACAAATACTATTATAAACCACCATTCTCTTAATAGGCACGTTACTCACTTTAACTATGTTTAATGTGCACTTTTTTCCCCACACCAATTGTAAGTTATTTAGATCATAAGTTATCATCTGTGACAACCCCAAACCTAACTCTAACCCTAACTCTAACCTGGGCAATATGTCATTTTTAACAATTCATAGCAGCAATAGTTAAAAGTGACCATGTTTGCACTCGGGGGTGTCCTGTCAACACTTTTACAGACATCTCTTTTATAATTTAGTGGGACATACTGCAGCCTTCATTGTAATATCACACGTGACCACTGGGATAAACTGTTACCAAAGTGTACTGGCATTAAATAATCTTCAAATATGTGGCTATGGTCTGCAGAGCCTCTGATGGTGTCGGAGGAGAAATGGAAAAAACATTACAGCTTCGTCTCCTCAACAGACTGGAAATACTGGCTCAAGTCCGAGGCCCATCTGCCTCCTGCAGGGCTGGTTATGTGTTTCTGCTGGAAACCTCATCAGATAAACACTCAGCTCCGGTTCAGGACAACAGCTGGGAACTCTTTTTTTTTTTCCTCTGATCATCCCTTGGTTAGCATAATTTATGTTCAGTCACGGTTTGGTTCTTTATATGTAAACGCTCAGTGATTATATTTCTGTAACGCTGTGGCTGTAACGCTGGCACCTGACAGGACAGTGATGGGAAAAGGGCCGCATTTGGCTAGTTGCCACAGCAACAGCAGGAATTACTCACTCACTCCACCGCAGCTGCCCCGTATTTGGCCCGCAGTTATTATTGTGTGTCTCCACTCCCACGTATTACATCTGCAAGCCACTCTGAGCCAGCTCTGCAATCAAAGAAAGAGGCACTAATGGTGTCCGAAATTGCAGTGCGATAGGGATTTGCAGGAAGGCCAAGAATCAGTGTCATAAATGTCAGTTTTAGAGACCATTGTGGGTATCGAACTGTGCCATTACCAAGATAAAAACAGATGTGGCTATTTACTCTGAGTCCCCGACAAGAATACACAACCTTTCTCTTCTGCAGAGCATTGATTGCGCCAAAAATCTGTCCTTATGTGCAAAAAGGCCCTTTCACAACATTTTCCATGTTTTTTTTTTCACATGCACAGATAATAATAGCATAAGTGGGTGTGAGAGATTACATATTTTATTCAGATCCATGAGCTCTAATGTAAAAGTGCCATCTGATGTGATGGAGCGCCGGGAAAGCACTCCACCTAGAGATCTTCAAGGTACTGTTAACAGCATGAAGCAGGCACGCCTCGGTCCAAGCTGCAGGGGGCAGCCGATCATTGTGCCACATGCCCTCACCTTTAACAGGATGTCTGTGTTTGGCATTCTAGCACAGACTGTTCCCTTACATCAGACACTGACATTAATGCTTTACCGTTTCATAAGATGCTGCAGGGGAGACTTGCCTTTTCCAGCTGGAGCTATTTGTTCAGTATTTAAATACTGTCAGTGAGCTGAGAATGAAAAAGGTGGGACTATGAATTTAGCCTCTACAGTGTACAACAACTAATGAGGAAGTAAAACTAAAAAACACATATAACATCGTTTTGGCTAATGATTGTTGGGAATATGTATCAGGTGACCTACAATATCAATAAAATCCATTTTATAACACTGTAGAAAAAACAGGACAAAGCTTCTACACAGCTTCTGTCATCAGGTGTGGGATGCTGCCGGTCTTGTGATTGAAATGTGATATTAAAGCTCTTCCAGCCAACGCTTTCATGGGTACACAAACTCATACACTGTAAGACTAGGCTGAAATAAACGGCTTCAAAGGGAGGTCTGGTTAAAATAAGGCTGATGTTTTTCCTCTGAGGAGAAAAACGAATCAATAAAAGGAAGAGAGGTAGGCAGGGCAGCAACGACTAAATGGGTCCAGCAAGCGAATGGATTAAGTGTACATGTGTACTGAGGTCAAACAGAGCAGAGAAAGGGTGTGCCTGAGGAAGCAAAGGCAAGGGAGAAGAAAAGAGTTTTTGCTAAGAGGTAAATGCATATATTAAATCATTTCTAATTAGAAATATATGGGAGAATGTCATCTTCCCAGAAATCAATGTTCTTCTTTGCAAAGCCAAACCTGGTCAACTAATCAAACAAAAATGCTAACAAGATGGCAGCAAAGTAGCAAGTCATTAAGTAATGAAGGACTTGGTGTATAGCCAAACTGCACTACTTCCTCATTCATTATATTCAATTCAGTCCAGTTTTATTTATATAGCACCGAATTACAACAGCAGTCACCTCAAGGCGCTTTATATTGTACGCTAGAATAATGCAGAGAAAACCCCAACAATAAAACAACCAAGCACTTGGCGACAGTGGGAAGGAAAAACTCCCTCTTAACAGGAAGAAACCTTTAGCGGAACCAGGTTCAAGGAGGGGGAGCCATCTGCTGGGGTTGAGGGGAGAGGGGGATGCATCACACTGACAATCAATGAGGAAAAAAAATCTGCATTAAAGCAATGAATACATTCATGCAGAAAGAGCCAACAGAATACTGACCCTGACAAATATATACCAAGAAACTATCAAAAAGGATTGTAAATAAGACATTAATTTGTGATTAGCTTTCATGTCCATGGTCTGTAAGCGACTGATTAGGGGGTGGGGGGTTACATTAATAAGCATTAAGCACAAAATAGGGATTGTTGTGAGGCTGAGAATCCAGTTAATCCCACAAACTACAGAACACTGTCACGGACACTGCTCGTTTTACTGACCACTAAACAAAAGTCCTCAAGCCAAGGACATAAAGTTTTATTTAGCCCTCTGTTATCTGTATTCACACTGCACTCCAACATCCCATACAGATCTGGTATAGTATTTGGCATTTTCAAAAACAAGTGACCTTAAAATATCATTTTTTGTGTAAAACAATGCAAACTAATGATGGCCTTTATGCATCTCTTCTTGTTGTGGGTTGCTGTCTCAAAATCAAGCTTGATGTGCGTTTTTCTTACAGGACACTTTATGTGACTGGGTTCCTACATGCACATGTTCCCCAACAGGGCCAAGTAGCCAGGAGCAGATGAATCTGCAGGTGGTAGCATGAGTTAAAGGACAAAACTTATACACATAAGTAGATAAATAAATTATAATTCACATGCAGCAAGTGCAGAGTAATCAGGTTATTGTGTAATACTAATGAATCAGCTTTACCTGATCCTCAGGCTTCTGGCTTTAATGGCACATTTACTGGTAATCATCTTTAAAGGACACCCCCACTAAAAGCTCCATCTATTAACTGCATCAGTATTGATTCATAATTGAACCTTGTGGAGCCAAGGTGGGCATAAACATCTAGCTGTAATGTTTCGTGCTTAGCTTCTGCAGTACTGTCTCTTTGCCACACTCCGCTCTGCGATGCTAGGTCTGACCTCTACCCTGCTGCACGTTCACCAAGAAGTCAAGAAAAACCTGGAGTTGTCATTCTGTGTGTGACAAAGCACCACTTTCGGCCCACGAATTAGCAACCATTATCATGCTAACAAGCTAACTTAAATAGTTAGCTTTTCTAATCATTAGCTCTGTGTTACCAGGTGCTTGTCAAAGTACAACTGAAGTGTTGAGGGAAACTTCCAAGAACGTGTTTGGTGTATTCTCTGGACAGATGAAAGATTACAAGGCGACTTGGTGGTGGAATTCATTGCTAACCTCTTCAAAGGAAGAGGTTATCAATAAAAAAGCGGGGACATGAGGAAAGTAGACAGGAGTACTTGGAGGCTAGGCATACAGGAAAGAGAGAGGTGGCAAATGTGATCCTGAACATTAAGGAAGAAAGGCCTGGACAGAGAGATGGAGCTGGAAAGGATGTGCAGCAGGTTAGGGTGATTAGGAATAGACAAAGAAATGTGCTAACAAGTGAAGAGAGTGTGTTGACAAGATGGAAGGTCTACTTTGAGGAGCCGTTGAATGAAGAAAATGAAGGACAGATGAAGGAAACTTGGTTTTTATAACTACTCTCACTGCAGGAGGGGGGAGACAAGACTCTTTTGTGTCTTTTGCACATTAGTTTACTGTAAAGTTTGGGTTAGAAACACCCAGAGCACCTGCTATTAAGAACTGATCTGGAGACATTGGGTTTATTTGTTTAATAACTATGGATAATTGTTTAACACATATATTCCTTTTTACAGTTTCCCCTTTAACACCCCTCCCCCCAAGATTTCATCGACATTACTACTATTCCCAAAGAAATATCAACCATTGCCTCTTTAATAGTTCACAGTGTAACAGTGTTTCTGCAAGAAATCTGTAAGTCTGTGATGCATACAGTTTTTTTCCTATCAGTGGGAATCTTCTGTAGGAATAAAATGCCTCCTTAATGCACAAGTTTCTATTGTTAGCCGGCTGTCAGCTGTCTCTGCATTAATTTCCTCAGTAGAGTACTCATCCCTATGTTTCCATTTTCCGAGAGAAGCACAGTGGTTTGGATGCTGCTCACAGCATCCCATGACACTGTGACTCATTCAAAGGCTGCATGTACTCATAGACATGGAAAATATAGTTCTGACAGTAAGTCTAAAACGGCTTGGATCCTGGAGGAAATCAGATTCACAGTTGTTTCTCACTGCACAGGAATGAAGTTAGATGATTTTACAGCTATTTTTACAGTCTGAAAACTCCAACAGTTGTTGTAGGGTTTTGATTTCTGAAGCAAGGCTGACTGGTTTGCTGTCAAAGTCATCACCTCACAAGCCCTATAAATGCAATCATGGTGCCCTACCTGGGAACTAAAGCAGGAAAGTAGATTTCTCTGCACATCACTGTCTCATGTTCTCTAAAGATATACTCCAGACGAGTGCTTATCTAGCAGCCTGATCTTTGAACCTGTCTGTTCCTCCATGATGCTTTGTTTTAACTAGAAGAAACACAACTGAGTCTGCTCTCTCAGGAATCTTGAGTACACTCAGGAAAAAGAAGGACAGGTTAGACTTTGCTAGAAAACATCTGAAAGAGCCTATAAAATGATTTTAAAAATAAATAAATATTTGGTGAAATGAAACCAAGATAAACTTGAACCACTAAGGAGAAGGAGAGAAACAGAGAAACAGCTCATGATCCCAAACATACCACATCATCCGTCAGTGGAGGCGATGTTATGGCATGGGCTTGTATTGCTGCCAGTGGAACAGAGTCTCTGGTGTTTATTGATGATGTGACCCGCTGATAGAAGCAGCAGGGTGAAGTGTGAGTGTACTGGGCTGTACTCTCTGCTCTCATTCAGCCAAATGAAACTGACCAGACACCCGTTTTCACACCTGGACTCGTGTGATTAGGTAGAGGATCAACAGGGGGTCCATGACCCGCCTGGGAGACACTCCCACAAGGCTTTAAATTCTGGGACTCTCCACCATTTGCTCTTAGAACTGAAGAAGCTTCTCGGATGAGAGGTGAAACGTTTTCAAGAAACTTAGAGAAGTCCAGACGCTTTTCTTTCCAAGCTCCTTAGACTACCATGACCTGGATGAATGAGAACCTTCACAGACACACAGCTCCTCTTAAAAACTGTTGGGCAATTTACATTTAGTTTACACAACATACACACGGGTCAAAATATTAATTTGATAGGAATTTATAATTCAGACTTTTAAGTTAGCTCAACTGATTTACTTTTCTTGGGTCAAAGTTAGTCCAAAGTTAACTTTTCTCCAAGTTGAAATATTAAGTTAGCACACCTTACTATAGATGTCGGGTCAACTTAATTATTCTTTTTGGGGTCCAGTTAATTCACAGGCAGTTTACAAAAAAACAACAACAACTTTATTTTAAACAAAGTAGCAAGACAAGAACACTTTAACAACAGAGAGGATTTCATAAGCTGATGGCAGTAAACAATACCAATCATAACACAGCAGTACAAAACACAAATTACAATATAATCACCATCATCTGGTGGAAATGCAATTCAATTAAAGAAATTCTTTATCATTATTATTAAAATTAATATAAAAAATTAAACACATTTCATGATTATTTCTAATTTATCTAACTGTCAGGGGCTGGGTCTTTGACCCAGCATGTGTTTATTTTTGTTTTTGTAATTTTTTTTTATTTGATTGAAGGGATGTTAAGTTCTAGTATGATTAGTTTACCTTGAGTTTTAAGTCTAGTTTAAGTTCTTCTATGTCTCCTTAGTTATGCCTTTTCTTGTCCTCTATGTAGTCTCATGTATTTCTTGACTGCGTGTTTTCATGTTGCGCAGGTCTACGTCTCTGTTTCCTGTTTTATTTTGAAAGTTTTGTGTTTCTATGTTCAGTGTGTTTAGTTTTACTCTTCCCCTGTGATGTCATTATGTTCATTTGGGTCAGCTGTTCCCTCATGTGTTTCCACTTCCCCTTATCACCTTCTGTGTGTATTTAAGTCCTCTGTCTTCCTTTGTTCATTGTCAGGTTGTCTGTTTATCCCATGCCAAAGTTCTTGTAGTCTTCACAGTTATCGTAGTCTTGCCGTGGTTGTCACAGTTTAGTGTTTTTTTTTCCCAGTTAAGCTCTTGGCCCTCTTTGCCTTTGCCTTGTTTTTCATGTTTTTTCAGCCAAATAAAGGCTCGCCTTTTGTTGAAACTCAGTTGCGCCTCTTACGTGTCCGCACTTGGGTCTGTTCTTTAAACACACCGGCGCACCTTGCCGTGACAGTAACACCTGAATAGGATACCCAGTGTTAGATAAAAATAATCCACTGAATAATATACTGAACTTGGAGGCATTGTGGAGGTTTTGACAGCTAGAAGCGGACCGCTATTTTCTTTTGTGTTGTTATTTTGCTACAATGTCACATTAGATCTGTGAAGAAATAAATACATTTTGCTAATATATAAGTGTAAAATTTAATCTGAACTTTTAATTTATATGTCATATTACTAGAAGAGAATTAGACTAATTCTCTTATCCAAATTAGTAAAGTTTTACTATACACAGTCTTGATTAACTTGCTGTCTGGCAGCACCACATGACTAGCACAAATGGAAGCAAGGACATGGAAACATTTAGCATGTAAAAGAGGCCAGACAAGAGGTTTTCAGGGTTTGTGGTATTTTAAAGCTGGCAGTATCGTGTTAATAGAGCTACTTTGCATCAAGGTTGAATGTCCAGTTATTACGAGCACTCTACAAGCCTTTCACCCTTTAAAACTGTGATCCTGTTTCCTTATCACAAGGGTGAGCTCAGTCAGACTAACCTGTGACTGTCAGCGAGAGCAGTGCAGCAGAGCAGAGACTAGACTGGCACTGGGCCAACATGCAGGTCACTCGGTCCTTTTCCCCGTTTATCACCCTTAACTTCTTCAACGGCAAAGCCTCTACACATGTGATGTCAGCAGTGGCCAATCAGAAGGTCCGCAGCGATGCTGTTAAAAAAAAACCTTTACATGTTCGTGATAAAATGCAAGTTAGTTCATTTGGCCATGCTGTAAAACTGCCAGCAGCTAAAGTTAATCTTTGTTTTAATTTGACTCTTGTTAATTGTCTTCCTTCTCTCACCCCAACCAGTTGCAGCAGATGGCCGCCCCTCCCTGAGCCTGGTTCTGCCAGAGCTTTCTTCCCATTTAAAGGGAGTTTTTCCTTCCCACTGTCGCCAAAGTCCTTGCTCATAGGGGGTCATATGATTGTTGGGTTTTTCTCTGTATGTATTATTGTAGGGTCTACCTTACATTATAAAGCGCCTTGAGGCGACTGTTGTTGTGATTTGGCGCTGTATAAATAAAATTGAATTGAATTAATTAACTTTATTTTGGTGATATTTGCATTCCTGTCATATCCCCGTGTAAGTCTGTTGATTTACTATTAACGCAATTTTAATGCAACTCAGATCTGAGAATGTACAATTTCTAATCACCTTGCCAGGCTCGACTCCTCACAGTCACCTCTGCAGAGGTAATTAAAGATAAGAGGCTGCATTCATGCACCATATCTGCTCTTGTATGAACTCTGTTTCCAGGCACAGGGCAAGCCTCATATTTACACTCGGCATAGATAAGATACTGACTGACGCAGTACTTTTCCTACGGCACCTACCTGAGCATAAAAAATTAGCCATCCTGCTGCAATACAGATCCTTCTCCACAAAGACATCTAGAAGGTGGCACATGTGTCTGAAGAAAGCAGTGCTACTTCTTGGTCAAGGACGCAGGGGTCCAAGTAGCAAACTATACACATACGTTTGGTGTATGAATCATGTGGGGGTTTTTAAGAGAAAACAACATAAATACTTTAAAAAATATATATAGTTAATTTATATAGTTAAGAACAGCACAATGTTGAAATTAAGTTGGTGAAATACTGTTTTTCTCCACTTTTCAACCAACTCTAGCTGAGAGGCCTAAATGTCATTTGAGCTACAAATGACATTTAAAAAAAACTGTTAGAGATTAGTTAAAATAAGGTTACAGCCCTTAAAAACAGAAACATTTTATAAATGGTTATACTGATCGAGAAGCTGAGTATTTCATTGTGCAATATCTTGCGTTTTAAAGGATGTTTATCGCTGAGTTCACAAGCATGCTTTTAAAAATGAATCAGACATTTTTAATCTCTTGCTGTGTAAATCCTCTCAGAGCTCTATGCAGAGTTTCTGCAGGACACAGGAGCCCCTCTCAGGGCCACAGACGCTGTAACAAAGACTCAGCTGATGATGGCTCGGTGACGTCAGCACGAGCCAGAACAAAGCCTCGCCTCCGACCTAACACGCTGCCCACAAGGCAGGCCGAGTCATCTGCAGGTGTGGATTCTCTCTGTGAGCATTTTTAGATTTCAGGACAGGAAATGTTCCAGAGGTCACACAACTGCTGATTATCCGGAGAGACAACAACAAATTCAGGCAGAGAATTAGAGTTTAAATATGTCACACCGCATGTATTCTAGGTTACTGTTTTCCCAGGCCCATAATGGGCCCAGTGTGTCCACTGATGAGTGCCCAGTTTCTCTGTTGAATCATTGCCAACAGTTCTGACATTAAATAAAGACGAGTAAAGCTGCAGGCAAATGCTGATTAACCCTCCATTGTTGTCACACTTTGAGGGCGACCCCAAACCTTTAACGGCTGGCTGCTGTCCAGACCGCTGCGGTAATGCTGGTGGAGGGTCACAGCAAGATGGGTGGTGTTAAATTTTAATGAGCGTGGTTCCCAGGGAAGGCAAAAAAGCTGTCCCAGCGGAAGGTCGAAGAACAGTGACGCTATTCTCTAAATCCCATTTTATCTCTATCTCTGGAACTAATATTCGCTGCTATCTAGATGTCATGTGACTCCTCACATGACATCTAGATAGCATATGATAGGATACAGTGATAGTTAAAAAGTCAAACCAAGATAGGTTCCAGCTTCTCAGATGTGAGATCCACTGCTTTTCTCTGTTTCAGACTTTTAAATCAAAGCACCCAGTGCTTTAAATAATGATGTCAGCGTATGCACAGGTAAGATTTCTAAATGCTCAACTTCAGGCAGTTTTTTCTACTCCTGGTGCCTGTAGTCCAACTACCTTCAGATCACTAACAATGTCCTGTGTAGTTTTGGGCTTTAAAATTCTGTCTTCATGAAACCATAAAAATTAGAGACTGTTCATTTCTTTGTAAGCAAAGAGCAAACTTACAAAATCAGTGGGGGATCAAATAATTATTATAGTTTTGGTCCTTTTCTGCAACGCCTCAGGCTGAAGAAGCGTCGGTAGATAAAGTGAGCTGGGCCTTGGTGTTTACGTTCAGTGTGAGCTCCACAGAGCAGCTGGTCAGCTGACAGAGTGAGTAGATCAACTGCAGGTTCAGGTTGCGGAGAGGCCAAGTAAAACATGTAGTACAAGCAAACACATCGTTGGTTTCACAATTCAGTATCTGCAACTTTCAGTGCTGACTCTACTAGCTATACTAGACAAAAGAAAAAGTTCCAGGAGACGGTTTTGTGGACACTGAAGACACGAAAGACTTATCAAACAAAAGAAGACTGTTCCAAATAAAAACATACTACTTCCGACTGTAGTATCTAACTCTGGAATACATTGCTCCTGGTTTTATTGCTTTCATTTTAAAAATGACATTTTGAAAGAATGCCATTCAGTCAAACACACACACACAGAAAAAAAACAAACACCATTTGCATCCCTTATGGCTCCACTTTGTGGAAAATCAATAAATTATTCATTATATGCACACGGTGCTGCTGCAATATTCTGTCTTTTGTTGCATTACTGTAATAATGTTTATAAGGTTGGGGAAACCTGCAGTCAGCTGAGACTGAAGAAGTCACTTGGATGAGTGACAAAACATTTCTCCTGCTGAAAACGCTACGGCTAGATGAACAGAACCAACCTTTTGGGGTATAATAACACCGTATTATAAATAAATTACCAGATTATGCAACTGAATAATTTCATGCCCATTTGCTTCCGTGTTTATAAATGAATAGCGACTAAAACTGATCAATTGTAATGCAGGAAATGACTGGAACAAGCTTTGCATCAATATTTCATACAGTAATTAGATCACAGAGGAGGCCAGGATGGAAACATTTGTCCCTCGCTGACCGTCACTGTGTGAGAAACTGGGTCACAGACCTTTATCACTGCTGCATGACACGATCAAGGGCTCAGTGTGCCGTTTTTTTACACTGCACTGCAATAAATAGGAAATATTACCCCGAGTGACCGGATGAAAAACAAATGAGAAAGAGAGCAAAAATATGAGCTGCGGCAACAGTTAAGTCAAACTGCACAAGATATATGATGAGATGTGGCCTGATTTAATCGGAATCTGCTCACCAAAAGATGCACCAGTGGACATTTTGGCCGAGTCAAAACAAGCAGCAGGATTTATCATCAACATCATCATCTTGTCAGTAGCTAAATCACCAAATGTTAAAATGCTTCTTGTCATTTCTTTAAGTAGTCTTCAGGAATACTTCTCCAGGCTTCCTCAGGACAGTCACAGCTCTTCTTTGTTTGCTGTATTTTGTTCTGTTCTCTGTCAGGATGATCCCATACCGCTTCAATATTGTTCGGGTTCGGGCTCTGGGGAGGCCAATCTTCAGCCCTCGCCGCGCTTTACAGACGACTGTTCTACCTCCTCGGTCAGGTGAGACCGAAACGACAGGTGACGACAATTTGAACCAAATTTGGATTTATCACTCTATAAAACCTGTTGCCACTGATTCTCAGGCCAGCTTTTGTATAATTTGGCATACCTCAGCCTTCCACTGAGACCATTTCTGATGAGGCTTCAGTGAACAGTAGAAGCATCAACTGAAGGTTCAAATGCATCTCACAGGTCCTGTGCCAGGTCTTTACTGGATTTTTCTTTATGAAGATTATTTTCATAGTTAAGCTAAAAAGGTTATTTTATGAGTTAATGATTAAATAAATATAAGTAGTAGGTATGTGTATGTAAAAGCTCTCAAGTCTGCAGATCATGTTCCAGTGCATCTTTGTGGAGTCCCTCCTGGCAGGACTGCAGCTCTGCTGACCTCTGACCTTTAGCACACGAATTATCTGCTGGTCATTTCATTACTGGAAACCGATCCACTTTCTTTTAATCTTTCTGAAATAAATATTGAAACACATCTACTGTAGAAACAGCTCAGACATCGACAAATGCAGTTATTGATCAGATAAAATCCATTTCTGCTGCTGTTTTGACAGCAGCCTTTGTGTAAGAGGTTTATTTGAACCAACGAGCAACAGCACAGCTTTACCCTTTTCAGCCTCTAATCTAATCATTGCTACTTTTCTCCTCTCCCTCTCGTTCTGTTTTAGTCCCACCAGGATTAAAGAGTTAAAAGAAAAGAGCAGAGGCTTCTTCAGAGCACATGCGCTCAAATAAAAGCAGTTTAGTGTCCACATACAAGTAAAACGTCATGAAAATAATATCAGATTGTATTTGCATATAGAATATAACATGAAGTTCTGTAGATGATGAAGAAGTACTTCACCACCTACATGGGGATGGAGTGAATTTTCAGAAAAGCATTAGTTCTTTATTTTGATGTATTCTGTCTAAGTCAGTTATAAAGCAGCTTTCTAAAAATCAAGTCTATACTTTGTTAAAAGAGAAAAGAGCAATTACATTAATCTTACAAAAAAAGCAGCTTTAAATTTCACCTAATGAGACTCAAAACAGACTGTAGTAAGTCATCGCTCGTCTCATTTGTCCTATAATTTAATAAAAACCTGTTTTAAAGTAAAAGTCTTTCCTCAAACAAAATCTCAGTTATTTTAGTCTTGAAAACGCTAACTCTGACTTGGCTTCCTTTTCCATCGTTATCCTGCCTAATCAGAGGCCTGAAACGCCCTCTCGTCTCACTCTGATCGTGACGCGTGACGCCTCGTCTCGTGCAGCTCTCACCGCTCTCTGGCTGCAGGGTTTCGGGCCTGGATATTTGCCGGCTCAGGAGGGAAGAAGACAAGCTGATTATCGGGCGGATTTCCAGCAGCTCAGAGCTGCTATTCCCGGTCTCAGCTGAGAATTAGACCCTCTGGAACAGCCGCTGCTGCTGGTCTGCATCTGGGTCGATTGGCTGAATGTTGAGGCATCATTTCAGCCTCGATTACATGACCCAGTGTTCTGAAAGCTGACGAGGAAAACAACTTTTTTTTCCCCCCCATTTGAGAACAAAATTAAGCACATGCCCCAAATAATTAACAAGCATTTTATAAAATGCTCTCAGCTATAAAAGGGCATAACATTTTTCCAGTATTATGGATGTAAAGAAGACTGTTAGTGTTGTGGTTTGCAACTGGTCCTTATGGTGGGACTGGTGTTTTACTATTTCAGTGCTTAGATCCAGACACAATGATACAATGCTGTCTTTCCTTCTTTCATACTGGAATATTTTCATAAGAATAGCTCTGAAAAAAAAGTTTAGCACAGTTCATTCATTAATATAATTGTTTAAAAGTATAGAAATCATAAAATTAAACAGAGGCTTCACCCTTGCTGCTACAAACACATAAGTCATCTTTTGAGACAAATTTTCAACTCTGAAAGCCAAAAGATCTCAAGAGGTTGTGCAAGCAAGCCTCAAGTACACATTAGTATCAAGAAACATACAAATACAATATCAGAATTTCACTGACCAACACGTTTAATCAAGTCAATCTTTGCCAGACAATTCAGCTGAAAATGCACAAGAACTAGTCATGTCCAGTTCAGTGACTCCAGCTGCCACTCTTTGAAGAAACACGCGTAATAACCCGAAATTCAGAACTTATAAAGGAATATGAAGTGGTGACTTAGAAAAAGATTCACCTGTGTGTACCTGTGCATTTGAGAGTGAAACTCTCTTTTTGGCGTCTTAGATTCCAACTGTTTGCAAGGACTTGGGAACAAATGTTAGATCTTGAATTTGCATCTAAAGACAGAAAAGTGAGAAATAATAACCTTAAAAAAAGACAACACTGCGCCATCAGCACCAAGCAGCTTCCTTTGTCAGACTCCGTCACATTTTACAGAATGAATCAGCTTCTAACACCCACCTTTTCAGCAGGCAGCATTGCTCACTTCCTCTACCTTCACACTCCCATCTGAAGTGGGAATAAAAACCAGACAAGGTACTGAAGTCATTTTTACTTTACAGTTTTACCAAACTGATATTTGACCTTGTGCCATGTTGGCAATAAATGTTAGCAGATAAATGATAATGGTATTTTTCAAGTTTGGATAGTCCCAGCCCCATCTCTCTATCCCCGAATTCAGGTATTTCATCTAGTCTGATTACCTCCTCTGACATTAACATCAGCACAAACACTGTGCACTGGCAGCTTCATGGCATGGGTTTCCATGGCTGAGCAGCCTGAGTAAGCCTTCCATCACCGAGTACAATGCCAAGCGTCAGATGGAGTGGTACAAAGCACGCAACCTGTACTCTAGAGTGGTGTAAACGTGTTCTGTGGAGTGACAGCCTATGTGGCAGCCAGATGGACGAGTCTGCGTTTAATGAATGCCATCAGGACATTACCTGTCTGACTGTACCAACTTTAAAATTTAGTGGAGGGGGGGATAACACTATGGTTTTGTTTTTTTGTGGTTGGACTGGGCCTCTTCATTTCAGCGGAGAGAAATCTTAATGCTTCACCTTAAAAAGACATTGTTGATAATTCTACGCTCTGGCCTTGTACAGTTTGAAGAAAGCCCTTTTCTATTCCAGCATGACTGTGTCCTAGTGTACAAAGCAAGGTCCATAAAAGCATGGGTGGATGAGTTTGGTGTGGAAGAACTTGACTGGCCCACAAAGAGCCCTGACCTCAACCTCATCGAATACCTCTGGGATGAACTAGAATGGAGATTGCGAGCCAGGCCCTGTTATCCAATATCAGTGTCTGACCTGATTCTGGATGAATGGGCGAAAACTCCCCACAGACGTACTCTGAAATCTTGTAGAAAGCCTTCCCAGAAGAGTGGAAGCTATTATAACTGCAAATGGGTAAGGAACTCATATAAATGCCAATGAATTTAGAGCAGGGTGTCATAAAAGCTCTGATAGGTGTAATGTGTAGGGAGCCACATACTGTTGTCTATATAGTGTACCTTAACTTATCAAACTATAACATCCAGTGCTTTTAACAACACACAGTGGGCCACGTTTATCCTGTTAACCCACCTGTGTTAACGTTCTGTCACACCAACAGGCTCTAAATCACCGATTACAAAATGAAGTGGCTTTCGAGTTCAAGATACGATCATAAAGATCTGCAATCCCAATTCTGCAAAAGTTGGGACATTGCGTGAAATGTAAATAAAAACAGAACGCAATTCTCATAAACATATATGGTACATAGAAAACATAAATGATCAAAGTTTTTACTAAACCATTTTCAGAAAAGGATTAGCTTAATTTGAATGTAGTGGCACCAATGTCTCGAAAAAGTTGGACAGGGACATGTTTACCACTGTGTGAAGTCCCCTTATGTCTGACCACAGAAATGTTTTCCACATTTTAATGCGCTGTGGCCCAGAGATGGTGGCATTTCTTGATCATCTTCACATACAGCTTATTCTTTGCATGGCATAGCTTTAACCTGCATTTGTGGATAGCACAGTGAACCGTGTTTGCAAACACTGATTTCTGGTGGTGTTCCTGAGCCCATTCAGTGATTTCAATGACCGAATCATGACTGCTTTTACTTAAGCGTCGCCAGGCCTGGAGGCCATTCAGTACTGGCTTTTGGCCCCATGCCTTGCACACAGAGATTTCTCCAGAGTCTCTGAATCTTTAAATATTGTGTACTGTACTGCAGATAATGAGATATTCAAATTATTTCAGATTTTATGCTGACAAACTTCATTCTGCTGTGGTTCCACAAACTGTAGATGCATTTTTTTGCATATTGGTGAACCTCTGCCTTCAAGGTGCTCTTTTCATACCAATCATGTTACTCACCTGTTAGCAGTTAACCTGTTTCTCTAACTGTTTTCTTTTAGTATTTTTTCCAGCTTTTTCTTGCCCCCATCCCAACTTAAAGATGTGTTGTTATCCAATTCAAAATGAGCTTTTACCTTTTCCTGAAAAATAATATGTCTCAACACTGCATATATTTTCAATGTTCTACTGTACGGGTTTTTGAGATTTCCAAATCATTGCATTCTGTTTTTAGTTTACATTTTATTCAGCGTTCTAACGTTTTTGAAAGTGGGGTTGTACCTACAGACTGGAAGAAACCTTCTGCACAGAGCATTTGTTTGGAGACACTATTCAGCTAATGCTTTGCAAAAAAAAACAAAAAGCCCTTTGTGAGATGATAAATGAGAACACCCAGAGTTCAAATTAAATACAGCAGTAATGATTTCCTGGTACATCGGATCTCTCCTTTCAAACAGGGGAGGGAGAAACCTCAATGGATGCATTTGACGGAGCAATCACTCAGGGTGTTTATGACAGGTGGAGGTGTCCGTGGAGGAAGTACTGCAGATAGGTTTTTTTTCCTTGTATATGAGACTCAACAAACAGATGGAATCTGAAGTTTAACGGGAACATACAGACTTGAAATATTCTCTGTAGCGACACTGTTTGTGTCTGAAATGTAACAAATGTGTGGTTTTCATCCGTTTCATGCCGTTAAATCAAACTTCCACATGTCAAATCTTCAAAGCTTCTCTGCTGTAAAACAGAAATATGACACAAATATTGTCACACAATTATTGTATTTATTGAAAATAATAAAGCTACTTCTTCCCCAACAAATAAAAGCAGAGATTATCTGTAATTCTTATGAAAGGGAGAGCCAAATAATCACTTATAATCTCAGAGTTATAAATCTTAATCTTCTCAAATGAAATTGCTCTTCAATTCATTTTCAGTCCTGCTTGATGAAAGCATCGAACCAGTGCCAACTGACGAAGCACAAAATTATGTAACGCACAAAACTGTAAATCCTGCCGGTGCTGCAGTGCCAGGCAGGACCAGGAGGAGCTTGGTACTCTTGCTGGATTACCCGAGCCTTAGAAATGACACCAGAGTGAGGTGGATTATAAACTCTGTTCCACAGAAATCTCTCTCACTCCAAGCTTTAGGTTCTTGGTTTGGTAGCAAAGGTGAGGTACCCCGTGTGGCCGGGCATTTCTCTGGGCAGCGTGGTGGTCTTCAGTGTGATGGAGGCGTGGTTCGGAGCAGCAGTGGGAGTTGCCTCCTCTGTGGTTTCGGGATCAGGGCCAAAGTCTGGCAGCGGCAGAGAGACTGTTCGGACATCGTGCTCTCTCAGCAGCACCTCTGTGGTGCTGATGTCTTCGAAGCCCTGATCCTGCAACGACTCGCATGTTTTCTGAACTTGCTCTATGCATGGAGAGAAGGAGCACAGCCGACCACCTGCAGGAGACACAGAACAGAAAACAAGCCACAAGTAAACACGAAGCTCCCCAAAAAAGTATCAAGACCATGTGTGTGACCATAATCGTTTAAGCGCTCTTTGTTGCTAACTCATGCCACTATTGGTCAGCTCATCGTACCGATTTGAACAGAGGCAGTTTCAGACACAGACACCTGAAGACACTGCAGCAGAGTAATTATGTGATTTAGACACGTCTTAAAAGGTAATGCAACATAATCACTGCTTTGAAAATAAAGTCATGACATCACTTCCTGTCTAGCTTCTAAAACACTACTTTCAGCAACCAACTGCAATCTCCTGTGTAGCAGCACAAGTATGTCTGCTACCGTAGCTTGTTTTCCCCCATATATATATATATATATATATATATACACACACACACACTCAACAAAAATATAAACGCAACACCTTTGTTTCTGCTCCGATTTTCCATGAGATGGACTTAAAGATCTAAAATTCATTCCAGATACACAATATTACCATTTCTCTCAAACATTGTTCACAAATCAGTCTAAAT
>VVHJ01027292.1:5262-18204 GCA_015107715.1 Tylochromis polylepis
AGAAAAAAAAAAATTAAAAAAAAAAAAAAAAAAAAAAAAAAAAAAAAAAAAAAAAAAAAAAAAGAAAAAAAAAAGAAAAAAAAAAAAAAAAAAAAAAAAAAAAAAAAAAAATTGCCCAAAATGCATCCACCCCAAGAGACATTCAGAATCCAAATTCTTCTTGACTAACCAAGAGGAGGGGCTACAGATTGGTAATAGGATACTATGGCAGGACTAGGAACTAGGACTGGGATAGGGGGCTTGAGGCCACAGGTATTGTGCTCCGAGATTAGGCTGAATGGCTGAGCCCTGAAGGGGCGTGGCAGAATTTCTAGAGGAGGCCCAGGAAAAACTGAGAAACTGAATCAGAGCGATGAGGGAGGCAGGATATGCAGGCTAGGGGCCCCTGGAGAGGTATATGCGCAGGGCAGGATTTAAGGCATTGATTCACAATTTAAGGCAGTCATTTCTGGTGAAACAGCAGAGCTTTGACGCTTCCATCTTTGAATTTTGGTATCTGGTTGGAAATGATCTCTGCCAGCATCTCCGGGAATTCCACACTGAGGGTTTTATTCACAAAGGTGTAGAAACAGATCTGGAGAAGACCCTCGACCATCTGGTTAAGACACAAAGAGATTAGTAAGAGTTGTTTACTACTTTACAGGATTATCCTTAAAGTGGAGTAGGCTCTAAATGCAAGATCTTTACGTCTACAACAAGTTTTTACAGAGAGGCAGAAGTGGAGAGTGTTAGAAACTAACTCGATTGAAACTTAATGTACTTCACAGAATCTGAGTGTATTCTTCAGGTGGAAAAGACCTGGCTGATACTTAAAAAAAAACAAAACAAAGGAAGCCAATCTACAGGATTAATATCAAGAAAATGCAATATGAAACAAAGTGGCCCAAAAACACTTAAATGTGTATGTGTGTTTCACTTGCCTCCTGCATGGAGTCGAGCAGCTTAGTTAGCTGGTAGAAGCGTTGCCAGTTCTGACTAGGGTTCTCCTCTCTCTTGACGATGGCTTTTCCCAGCTCCTTGATATAGGTCATCCTGATCTCATCAAAAACTGCTTGGCTCTTTAGGCCATCTTTTGGTACTGCACACACAGAGACAGAGAATACAACACAGAGTATATCAGTAAGCAGTAATAATATCAGTATCATTTAAAAAATAAACAAATAAATAAACAAGATTTTTTTTTTTTCCCCGATGTTCATTTGAAGCTGGTAAGCTTCAAGGACACTGTTGCTCTGTTAGGCTGGTGGTTAACAGAGAAAGGTGTTCTGGAGGTCCAAAAAAAAACAAACCCAACAAACCCACCAAGAATAAGGACAAAGCTTTAATAAGAATTTATCCTACTCATGTCTGTGTCTGCTGTTTGTGAGACAAAAAGAGTTAGGTGAGAAGTTTGCATTCAGACACACGTGATCAACATGATGCAGAAGACTGATCAACAGTCTTCTGCATCAGAGAAGACTGACAACAGAGTATATTTTTCATTTCATCAGGTGCCAAATGTTTTCAGTTGCTGAAAGGTCTGGACTACAGGCAGGCTCTGCTACTATGAAGCCATGCTTTTTCAGTGGCAGTTTAGCATTGTCTTGCTGAAATATGCCAGCCTTGCCTGAAAAAGAGCTTATCTGGATGGAATCATATGCCTTAAAGCCTGTATATACCTCTCAGTATTGATGGTGCCCGAGGCACTAATGCACCCCCATACCATCAGAGATGCAGGTTGTGAACCGAGTTCTGATAACAAACAAGATGGTCTCCATATTTTCCAAAAAGAATTTCAAGTGACAGAACAGTTTCCACTTTTCCTCAGTCCATTTTAAATAAGCTTTAGTCCAGAGAAGACGACAGCGTTTCTGGATCATGATCACACACATCGCTTCCTCTTTGCACGATGGAGCTTTAACCTACATTTGCGGATGACTCGGTGAACTGTACTGACAGACAGTGATTTCTGGAAGTGTTCCTGTAGCCATGCTGTGATTTCCATGACATAATTCAGCCTCTTTTTAATGCAGTGCTGCCTGAGGGGCCAAGGATCACAGGCATTCAATATTGATTTTTGGCCTTGTCCCTTGCCCACAGAGGATTCTTCAGCTTCTCTGATGACATAATGTACTGTAGATGATGAGATTCTTTGAGATATCCTATAAGTCTTTGCAATTTTACATTGAGGAACATTATTCTGAAATCGTTCCACAATTTGTAGACAAAGTTTTTTGCAGATTGGTGAATATCTGCTCTTCTTTACTTCTGAGAAACTCTGCCTCTCTAAGATGCTCTTTTTATACCCAATCATGGCACTGACCCGCTGCCGCTTCTCCTAATTAGTTGTTGCTGCCAACAAATTCAAGATGACCTTCTTTTATTTTTTGTAAAAATTGTATGTTTTCTGTGTACTATTATGAATGAAATATAGATTTATGAGATTTGAAAATAATTGCAGTTGGCCTTTTTTTGTGTATTTTAGGCAATGTTCCAACCTTTTTGGAATTGGGGTTGTACTAAAAGTAGTATCAGCTGTTGTGCAAGGTGTGACTTTAGTTTTTTAAATCAGGACCCTTCAAAATGATTCTCTTCATTTAATTGATATATTAAAGAGGACACACTGAGGACCTTTGCTGTGCTGGTCGCTGCTGAAAAGCTAAAACTGCAAACTTAAAAAGCAAGTGATATACAGTTGTATCAGCACATGGTGGACTCTGTCAGTCTGGTGCCAGGCAGTGAGCCACACAGTTTAGCAGTGACTTGCAGTGATTGTGCTAGGCAACAACAGGCACTGTAAACTTTCTTTAAACAGATTGTGTTTTCTGATACTATGACCTACTAATTCTTTATTGAGTTATTTATGTTTTGTGGTGCTTTTGTGCTGCTGAACATTCTCTATTCACTCTATTTAACTAAATATGATAGTATACCAAATAGTCTCATAAGTGACTTGAAATTCCATCTAATGTGGGTGAGAATGGACAAAAGCAGCTCAAACCAAAGTTGTCCCATCTAATAGTATTTCCATCTCTGAGGGAAACAGATGCAAATTGCTCTCAGGTACAAAAATGCAGCCAGTGCACAGTATGGAAATGTAATTTCCTCTGCATAACAAGCTAATTGCTTCTGAAGTGCATCCTCTTCTTCGCCATTCTCTGAGAATAATGCTCTCCATCACAGACAAGAACATTTTAAGTAAGTAGGGAAAGGTCTGATTTAGTGATACTATTTCCTTGTGTAGTATGTTGGGGTTAGGTTACTGATTGATAACCCACAGCTCTCATTATTTTACCTCTTCAAACATTAAGTAAAGAGAGGCCTGATGAACACTGCCTATTTGAGTCTGTCTTTTAACAGTCTTTACTAATTTGTACAAAGCAAATAAAATGCATTTGAATAAATTTACAATTTGTAAATACGTCTTCTGAATCCAACTTTAGCAACACTAAATTGTTTAAAAAAAAGAAGAAGAAAAAAGAAAATTAGTTTTTATTTTTTTAATAATGTGCTTTCACTCGGCAATCATAGATAAGGAAGATTAAACAGCAGTAATAAAAAAAAAAGCTAACAGTATTTATTCAGTGAGATAAGAAACACAAAAGTTATACAAATTCAACTCTGTGGACCCTCTTGTACTGAAATTAAATGACTCTCTATCAAGGTAAAACCTGTGAAAGGACTGCACTTTCACAGAAAAAGAAAATGTTTTTAAGAACAGAAGGCATCTGAAAGAAAGTATCACATTGTTACATCACAGATTGATGAAGAATGTCAAAAGAACATCAAACTTCACTGTAACCGAGTTGCATATTTTGATAGTAACAGCAACACCCGGTCTTTTCTGTGGCATTCTGAATTCATCTGTCCTTCTAAAAAGAAATGACTCCGTGTGTGACTGCTGAATTTCAGAACTGAAAGAGACCCTTGAAAGAAACCACTTAAGTTACACTTTAAACCAAACAATTAAGTTAAAGAAAATGGAAGACAAGTGCTTGAAATGGTTTAGGGTACATAACACCATCTGAATGTAAACTGAAATAAAGGTCCAGTGAGCACTGACAGACACACATAATAATGCATCTACAGAACAAAACATCTACTGTGCTTTTGTCAGCAGACTGGCTTTAAATGATTGCAGACAGGAATGCTACTGTTCTGCTATTATGCTACTGACACTGTACACACCTGTGGCATGCTTACTGTTTGCTGCTGTCAGCAGTGAGTTTAAACAGGAACTGCAGTATTAAAACATACATCCACCTTCATTAGGTACACAGGTTCATCTGCTTGTAATGCAAATATCTAACCAGCCAATCACATGGCAGCAACCCAATGTATTTACGTATGTAGATGACCCACTGAAGGGTCAAACTGAGCATCGGAATGGGGGAGAAAAAAGGTGATCCAAGTGCACACAGGCTGATGTGAATATTTCAGAAACCGGTGATCTGCTATTTTTTTTTTTCTGTTATAGGGTTTATAGAGAGTAGTCGAAAAAAGGAGAACATATCCAGCAATCCAGTTCTCTTGGCAAAAATTCCTTGCTGATGCCAGAGGTCAGAGGAGAATGGCCAGATTGCGCTGATAGGAAGATAAAGTAACTCGATTAGCCCTCATTATAAGCAAAATGTGCAGACGAGCTTCTCTGAATGCACAACACATCAAACCTTGAAGCAGATGAGCTACGGCAGTAGAAGACTACACAAAGTGCCACTCTTGTTAGCTAAGAAAAGGAAATTGAGGTTGCAATTTGCATGGGCAATAGAAGACTGGAAAGGCACTGCCTGGCCTGATGAGCCTCAATTTCTGATGTGATATTTCAAAATTTTGTGTAAACAACAAGGCATCCTACCTTGTATCAGTGGTTTAGGATGCCATCAGTGGTGTAATGGTATAGAGGATATTTTCTTGGCACACTGTGACACCTTAGTACCAACTGATCAATATTTAAACACCGCAGCAGACCTGAGTATTGTTGCTGACCATGTCAATCCCTTTATGACCACATTATGACCAATCCTGATAGCTACTTCCAGCAGGACAACATGCCATGTCACAAAGATCACATTATCTCAAATTGGTTTCTTGAATTTGACAGTGAGTTCACTGTACTCAAATGGCCTTAACAGTTATCAGTCTCAAGCCAATAGAGCACCTTTGGGATGTGGTGGAACAGGAGGTTTCCATCATGGATGTGCAGCTGACAAATCTAAAGCAACTGTGCGATGCTATCATGCCAAAATGGACCGAAACCTCTGAGGAATGTTTCCAGCACCCTGTTGAATCTTTGCCACAAAGGCGATGCATTACTGATAAGTAATGCAATTTGTGGCCTTTAGTAGCAGCAATCAAAATCCTCTGCACATTCATCCAGAGGAACATAAAAGTGATATAAAAAGTGATTTTTTCCAGTCCAGCAAAGAGACTTTTGAAAAACACTGCTGTCATTTGTCAAAGTGAATTGTGTTCCATTACCTGTACTGAGCAGTAATAGCACTTTCATGCACAGGTACTCTTCATAGGACACCTGCAGTCTGACAAACTCATTACAGATCTTCAGCATCTGCTCACACTGGTCAGTCATGAAGGGCAGCTTCATGCGATCTCTGTGACAGGAGAGGAAGTGTAGAGCAGGTGAAGACAAGAAACAGAAGAAAACAGAATTAAAAGAGACACACAGGTTAGACTTGGAGCCGTTTCACTCATGCTGTTATTCAATTCCCAATAAACAGCCCTGGCAGGGATGTGCTACATCCTTGCAGGAGAAATCCAGACTCTAAAATCAGTCATGATGGATTTTCACACCTCACTTCCACTAACACATAGCCCACATTACTTTTTTCTTAGAAAATCAATACAGCACATTCTCCTGATACGTAGCCTTGGGCTGAGCACTGTCTACTCTTTCTGACCAACTGCAGTGCCATCGGCAATGACTCCTTCACATTTCATATCTATTTTTTTTACTCCTCTCTGGAGTTTTGGAACCGACTCTTCACAGCTCAGGGCTTTCTTTCTAACCATTTCCAATAAAAAGGTTGAGCTGTTTGCAAGATGTTGATGTGTTTTTAGCACAGTTTACAAATGTAGAAAAATTGGATTAAAAAGGCCAACGGTTCTTTCAGAAATCCCAGCAGGTATTTAAACAGCTTAATAGTTCAGTTCTATTTATCTGAATTTGCTTTCTACTGTAAGATAATACCCTGTAGTATTAGAATGAAAACCTCAACAATCATATGATCCCCTATGAACAAGCAATAGTGGGAGGGAAGCACTCCCTCTTATCAGGAAGACCACACTCAGGGAGGGGTAGTCACTTGCTGTTATAAATAAATGGCAAAAAAAGGATAAGTAACAAAAGACTACACAAGAGTAGCCCCTATTTTGGTTCCTCTGGGAGCGACAAAGACTGCAGTAAGCACAAATTCATCAATCAATTTTCAGCAAGCAGTGAAAGTTTTAAGTAATGAAGCTATGTAATTAACATACTGCAGTCTAACCTGAGCCCTGCCTCTGTGGCATAGAAAGTTATTTACTGTATAGTTCACTATGCAGTTGTTCTTGTATTTTAGTTTTTGAATTACTTGGGCAGTATAGCTTTCCAAGTGTTTATGGACTATTGTTGCAGATATTTGATTCCTTGAACTTTATTTTGTTATAGCCTCCCTAGTCTTTGTCTCTTGTATGTGATTTCCTATTTAGTTACTTCCTGTTTTATTTTATTAGCCCTCATGTGCCTTGATATTAGTTTTATTTCCTTTGTTCATGTCTTAATTAGTTTCAACTGTGTCTTGTTACCCTGGCATTTCCACTCTCCCTGATTACCTCCTGTGTATATTAAAAACCTCAGTTTGTATTTGTTCCTTGTTGAGTCATCCTGGGTTCCTGAGTGTGCTACCAGCAGGACTAATGGTTTTAAATATTTATTATTATTTTTTTTCCCTTTTTCCGCATTGCCTCAGTCAAGGTTTTTTTGCGTTTATGAAGTCTGCCTCAGAAAAAGTCTGCATTTGGGTCAGGAACCCGCAAACCGTGGCAATAATAGCTGATGTACTGGCCTGGCTTATTTATTCATGGGGTCATGTAACCTTTTGGTTGCTTCTGAAAATTAGGTGAGAAGGTCAGTCCTGGGTTCATGTCTGCTTCTTAAGAAGATTAACACAGAAACTGGATGAAGGGTTAAGCAGCCTACACAGCTTGAAGATCACTAAAAACTAGCAAATACTACCCAGCCCCCACTTCCCCCTCCCCTTCCCTTCCCTAATAAAACACAGAACTTGAGTTTATATTTCAGCAAAAATATAACCATATTCTCATTGTTAGACAGCAGACTTATCCCTCAGCCTTATGACCTGATTTCTATACTGACTCACAAAGCTGAGTCACAGATAAATGGTTAAGTATGTAAATCAAATGATGTGAGACTAACACAGTGAAATGAGCAAATGGAAAAACAAAACTGCTCAAATATTAGAACAGCTGTGATTGCTACCCACTTGTTGATGACAAGATCAGGGGCGAAACAAAGCATGCTGCCATTACACTGCTCGTATGACCTCCAGCCAAGACTGAAAGACATGAGAAAGAGCCAGGAGCACTGCAACAGAGTCATCTGGTCATCAAGGTGCAGGTTGCGGAAGCCTAGGGACATAAAAAGACTGTTAGAACAACTAAAACCAGATAAACACAAGTTCATAAAACAACCACAATAACAAATTCAAAAATGCAACATCAAAAAGAGACACCAAATACTGTCTATGAATTTTTTCTCTCTGGGACTGACGGTCTTCAAAACAAAGCAAGCTATGAGGTGATTATAAATGTGATTATATGTAAGCACATATGATTACATATGTTTCAGGTGATACTCGTCAGTTGTGTATACTTTTAAAACAGCAGTGCACAATATTTTCATGTGCTGATTTCGGAGACATACAGACACTAAAGATAAGCTGAAGTAATTGCTCAACTCTTTTATTTAAACTACCACACAACCAGTTAAGAAATACTAGAAATGGACCATACAGTTAATTGGATATTTAAATTGAATTGCTGTTCAGTTGTTTCTTCTCTCAAAACAATAAAAGTGGAACTGCACATAAAGTCCCCCACCCCCACACACCTTTTAGTGCTTCTCCTCTCGATCAACTTGCCAGTTCTGGACATCACATACATAAGATTTAAAACCAGATTTTCTCTTCATTTCCCCCCCGTCAAATAAAGAGAAATTACGGAACGAAAAGCCAATGTTATGGTTTCCTGGGAGTTTTCTCTGGGAGCAGAAATATGATCTTACATCTACAGGCAACTCCTTGGACTGATTAGCGAGTCATGTGCTTTGTTTTCTCATGAGTTGAAACTAGCACGGGTGGTTGGAGTTTCAAATTCATTTTGTTTCCATTTTTGTTTTGGTGGAATGAAATGGCATAGGAATAAAACCCAGCAATTATCGTATTTTCTTGACATTTATAACATGAATTTAAGTTATATTGACAACAATAAAATGTAAGTATATCCATTTATGTGCTGAATCCTATGTTTTGGTGTAGTGTCTTGCTCCACTTAGAGCGAAAGAGTCCCTAAATATGGCAAAGGAAGTTTCTCCAATTCTCATTTTCCTTGCATTTCAACATTCACAAATCAGTAGTACAAAGATATATTCTATATTTGTGGATCTGAGATTATATCATGGACTGGTAGTTTTCTGCCAAACTGCATCTATAGTTATGATCATATTCACCCTGTTAATACTCAAATCATTGTGTATAACCAGCATTTTTAAAAACTTTTCCTTTTGGTATCAAGGGGTGCATGCATATGTTCAGTACCACTGCCATGCACAAACTGCATGTGCTGTTCTTGAGCCCCCGTGACAACCTTCGCAAACAATGCAGTGATCCTCAAAATTTAAGAGTTAATGAGGTATTAACTTCTGTCATGACCTTATACCTTGGAAGTGATAGGTTTCTAAAAACTCTGGCCATGAGATACAATTACTCCGCCATCTGCAATTATGGATTTGGCCATTAAAGAGGTGACATGACATTGGTAACTGAACAACTGTTTAAAAAAAAAGGAGGAACCCCAAAAAAATAAAAAATAAAAAAATCTACCTTTTGTGCAGTCTGAAGTGAGATGCATCAAACACTTCCTTATTGGTCACCCTACCATTAAGATGACAGCCAGCTGGCTACTGAACTAAGCCACAACTACACTTTGGCTCGTTATTTGCTTTTTTAAAACTATATGACACCACTCAGACAAATAAAGGCTGTGGTCTTAACCAGAGGAGCACTACTGAAGTCACTAAGCTGACTTTTGTCAATGTCACACTAGTTCTAATCACTAGAAATAATACTGTCACATACATCATTTTGGTAGGTCATATTACACCTACCAAAATGGTGATATTTTGCATATAGACAGTTCATTTGGAGCTTTTAATGGAATAATAACATCAGTGACAGTAAATGCTCAATTAAGTTTTCTGTCACGTCAGTCTAGAGACTAGTCAATGACCCCCTAACCATCAGTTACTAGGGGAAAGTGCATATTTAATAGCCGGTTGGTAACTGGTTGCTTGAGATAGTCAGCTATGGGTAGTATGACATTAGTCATGAAAAGGTAAACAGTACTGCATTGTGATTGCTTTGGTTGCTAGAAGGTAGCCTCAGTTGGGAGTAGTTTGCAATAGAAGATGTCAATTTGTCTGCAAACACTCGCAAACTACTCACCAGGTGGTAGTGAAACTGTGAGAAGTGCAATACAACCATAATAAGAGAACATATGCCTTCAAAGTAAAAGTACTGCCTTTTGTGCTAGCAATCTATTAGCAATCTACTTGTGACAAGGTTTTCAGTATAGTCACACATACCTCTTTGTGACCAATTTCATGCTAACCAGTGCTGGAAAGTTGTCACAGAATACACCCTTTTTACACACTTTTTTCAATAACAACTGGAGGTTGCCATATTGTCGCTGACAAGTCTATAGGCCTATATGACTAAGGCCTAAGTGGGGGATAAAACTGATAGCTTTAATTCAAGATTGAGGCAACTTCCTTAACCGGCATTATGTGTTAAAAGAAATAGACAAGTGAAAGTGGATGTCGTTGTTTTTCATCATCAACTTGACCCATTAGTTCAATTTTCTAGATGGATTTACCACCAGTGATGCAGTCTGTGTGAGCAGGTCTGTGCATATAAATCTAACCAAAGGGAATCCATGGTAAAGAGCTTTTCTGGTACCTGGTAGTGACTTGGCCCACTTGACCGCAGAGACAACTTGCTGTCCCCCTAGCCTGTTGAGAGTAGACATGAGCCGTGACGAAGTATCCGGCAGTGTGCTGTCATAGCCCGAGTAGATGATCTCTGGTTCTATGGCCTTCAGTATGGACAGCATGGTCGGCACGAGTTGGGGCATGCTCCTGGGTATGACTGGAACAGGCATGCTGCTAATGCTGGGCTCTGATGGCCCAGCCCGGTGCACTTTCATCTTGATCAGCTTCTTGTTTTTCCTTGCTGTGAGGTGACACATAGCAATAAAAGAGAGGTAAAGAAAAAAAAAACATTCAGAAGATGCTTCTTTAAAAAAAAATGTTCACAAGCATTGTGTTTTCTATAAATGTTTTGTGCAAGGTGCAATCAGAAAGTTCAGCGATTCTACCCATAAAAAGCAAAAACTCTACCTCATTTTACCTTATTTCAGGCTGATTGGGTAATTTTGACCTTTCAAGGTCTATCTCCTTTCTAGGCACTGGTATTGTTTTTAGATCGCTTTCTGAAAATCCTTCACTGTGTGGCTCAAAGATCAGCTACGACTCCAAGAACAAATGGCAGTTTTTCTTGGAAGAGTGTGCAGTGCCCAAGACTGAGCATCAGTTCAAGAGCCAAATATTTACCTCAAATGGTCTCTGCTGTGAAACATGCCCTTTGTGCACCTAGCTGCAATACGTAAAAAAAAAAAAAAAAAACAGGGAGTATTTTTGCCACATAAACAATTTTTGCCACACCTGCAGCTCTTCTGCAGAAGTCAGATTGGACTCTCTGGAACCTTGTCCTCATAACTAAAAAATAATGCAAGATGATTTTGACAAATTGGAGGAGACCCAATGGGTATTGCAGACATACTTCTAGGAACAACAGCATCTCTGGAAGAGATCCAGACATGCACAAGGAGCAAACCCTGGAGGGAAGGGTTGCTTTTCCATGGGCTGGGCAATGGAACTAAAATTAAAACATAGAGTCAACAAAGTTAACGATGTAAGAAAAAAAGAGAAACAGCTAATTATTGCATCAATGAAACCAGAACTATGAAAACAATTGAAATAAATTGATCTGACCAAATGATCTGGCTCTAGAAACACACAGAATACAAGAAACTTACTTGATGATATAAACACAGGCTATTATGCCCTGAAGTGAATAATCAACTCAAAATTATTTTTCATTGTTTTACTGCAGAGTGTAATTAACCTAGAAAAATCACTGTTATAATGCATTCATGTACTGTATAAACAATGCAAAAAACACTTCTATATTCCTGGTTAACGCTAAAAAGTAATTCAAGTTAAGTGCTTGCTTCACCCCACCTTACAGCATGGATGAAGAAATTTCACTTTGCGTTTTAACAAACCAGTTAAAGATCAGGAGAGTGCCACATGCTGGTCCCTGCCCAGTAAAATATTCCATTTATGGGAACAGTGGATTTTTTGTTTTTTTTGTTTTGCAGTTTCTCTCCATCAGTGTGACATCAGTGAAACAACAGAAAGGGAAAATTGCTGTGTTTTATGCCCACAACTGTACATTATCAGAGCCTCATTTGAACATTTTCTGCAACCTGTACAAAACGTCTGTACAAAACGTCAGACGTTGAGAGGTTACCATGAAAAAACATGTTTTTCCTACTCTACCTTTTTTAATTTCCTCTCTTGGTGTTTCTATGGCAACTAAGAGCCTTTCTGCTGGGAGTCTGTCTGCTGATGCGCTGACTTCCATCAAATCCCTCTCTCAGTCTTTGTTCCTCTCACTCTCTGTGTGTGAACCTACCTTCACCCTTGTGTGACCAAAACTGCACTTTTAACATGTAATCTCACTCAGCGCTGATTCATACAAACTAGTAACAGCAATTTCATTCCCCTAAGGGAGCATCAAGTGGAAACAGCAGGTTCTTGGTCACAAAGCAATTGTTGTTTAAAACCTGTTGCTTCCCATGTCCATCTTCCTTAACCTTGGCACAACCTAATTTTGCACTGTGTCCTAAACATCCATTAGTTCAAATAGAAAAATGTGAAAGATCACCAGGCTTGGACTTACTAGTGAATTAAGCAGTGATCAGAGTGAACCATATGGAACCGTAATGGCCATATTAGCCTTTAGTCCATATTTAATGTACGTATGTTTTTTCCTTTATTCTTTCGTTATTTTTATACTGAACTACTAATCTAATCTGTAATCAAAAACGTTCTTTACATAGTTTGTAATCTGACATGCAGTTCTACTGTGCAAAAGTTTCAAGCAATTTATATTTATTTATATTTTGTTAGAAATGGGAAATAAGTGCAGCAATTTATTGAAACATGTGCAAACATAACTGGAAAAACTGGATACAATGCAAAAATAGAGTCAATATATGGTTTACAGTGGCTTGCAAAAGTATTCGGCCCCCTTGAACTTTTCCACATTTTGTCACATTACAGCCACAAACATGAATCAATTTTATTGGAATTCCACGTGAAAGACCAATACAAAGTGGTGTACACGTGAGAAGTGGAACGAAAATCATACATGATTCCAAACATTTTTTACAAATAAATAACTGCAAAGTGGGGTGTGCGTAATTATTCAGCCCCCTTTGGTCTGAGTGCAGTCAGTTGCCCATAGACATTGCCTGATGAGTGCTAATGACTAAATAGAGTGCACCTGTGTGTAATCTAATGTCAGTACAAATACAGCTGCTCTG
>VVHJ01027294.1:6157-17559 GCA_015107715.1 Tylochromis polylepis
AATTAATTTTTCATATATTGGTATGTAGGTTGTAGGAGGGTAGCTTACTATGCATCAGTGGAATCCTGTGCGACATAAGAAGAACATATTTCATTACTGATATTCAAAACTGTGACTCCTCACATACTCTTGTGTGCTAACACTGAGATAATTAGGCCAGCGCAATTTCAGACCATGTCACACCGCAGCAATTGCATTTTTTGTAATCTTTTGATGATATTCTCACATTTTTAAAAATCTGATTATTACCATATTTTTCAGGCTTGTTTGTTAATCCAGTTAAAAGAAAGCTGAGAAGCAAAAACAACAAACAAAGAGCCATCAAAGGAGCCTAAACCTGTGCAGCCAAGCTGTCTCAAAGATAATAGGAATTTTACAGTCTTTGCAGAGCCCTGTATTTTACATATTTCCCTTAGTCTAGATTGAACCCCCCCAAGCCCTTTCCCTGTGCACTTGTGCCAATTATTGGATGTCTACATAACGTTCCCTTCATAGTCATGGGTAAAAGAAACATTTTCTCCCCATGGCCATATAGATTTCTGACTTAGTGGAACTGCAAATAAGGAGGGATTCTGCACAAGTAAGCAATGTTAGGAAAAGATACCATGGCATCTAAAAATAATAGTGTTTCTGTTCTCCTGTGTCAGCAAGGCAATGAGCCAGGAACATGGGATTTTAAGATTTTATTTCTTTTGATATGTCCCATAGAAACTGCACTCAGTACTGTAATGCACTTTAATCATATATATTAAAAAAAAGAGAAATATATATATATATATATATATAGCTTTCATATGTTGAAGTGCGTTAGACTTTGTATCTAACATGTAGCGTAAATCTAGTACAGCTATAAAAAAAAGAAAAACGTCCATTGATACTCTTGAGAAAGTGTGGCACAAAGTGTTTTTCACACAGCCCTTACAAAATCTAATGTTTGCACTGCCACACTATATTTGCTGAGATTTAGTGGCTCTCCTTTCAAGGCCTTGCAGCACAAACACAGCCTTTTCAAGGCCTTACAACAGAAGCACAGAAGAGAGCCTTGATGAGTTAAATCGCCTTGCACAAACACTGAGGAATTGTCAGTAAAGCAGCAAAATCATTGGCAATTCTTGTCAGGTCTCTGGTAAGCATTGCTTGGTGCTGCAAAGAGGAGATAGCAAAATAGAGTGAAGAACGGTTACAGAATAATTACTCTTCCTTCTCTGCCCCTGTCTCTTAAGACATAGGCAGCAGTTCTTTACTATTAGAGCCATGTACTATAATGTGCAATATGTTCGTTAGAGGTACAGCTTACAGTATCTCTGTTGTGCTTTGTGTTGTTTATAATGCATACAGGTTCGGCAAAATTCATGCAGAGGAATGTTGAGCAAGGCCTTGCAAAAAGCCAAGGATACTTATTGTCAAAATATTAACACCACAAAGTGAGCGACCTTGAAATTTTTAATTTAGGCGGCACATTTTGTTTACGAGGCACAAAAACAATACAGTGTACGGAGTATTTAATAGGATTTAGTTCACTTCAGACACAGCACTCATATGCTGCACAATTCAAAGTTTGCGCTTGTATTGCTCAGCATTGCAAGTGTTCACACTTCACAGCCCTGCTTAAGAAGTAGGGCACCACAGCTGCAGACAGTGAGTGCTCACACTCATTAATGCCCCCGTGAAAGTCAGTTAAAATGAGATTTGGAGGATTTACACTTGGATTCTACACACTTGCACTACATAGAATATATAAAAACACAAAATACACTATGCTTTTTAGCAATTTGACAACTGCCACTGAATCTGGCTGAAAATATGACTTTAATCATGAAGTTATTTGTCTCCATCATCCTGTGAGGTATCTGACTGCACTATTCATTATGTAAGCCTCAAAGCTGCGTGTCTTTTGAAGTCCTGATAAGCAATATCATCTGCATTTATTATAGTGCATTTGCAGTGGTGCACCGCTTCCTTTTCAGTTGAGAAGTGAGGCATACAAGTGTGAGACTGTTCTTTACATCACATTTGATTGCCATCACCAAGAAATCAACCTCAAGTGAGAGTTAGTGGGTGTGTGTGGGCTGATTGGAGAGGTTTGATTGAATGTGAAATAAACAAGTTCTGCCACAGTGCGCTACAAAGGCCATTAAGTGATCTTTATGTGAAAGACCATCGAGGCTTTGTGCTGGGTACTGGAGTGCTTTTTACATTTTCTTTCTTCCCTTCATACCTGTCTTTCTGTCGTACTAGTCCTTCTTTGTCTTTTTTTTACTTCTACCTTTTACATTGATCCTGCTTTTTTTTGGGATTGATCTTTGTTTTGCTGTTTATCTGTCTTTGTCTGTCTCTTTCTTAAGGTCTCACATTTTTTCCTCATCAGTTTTTTTTGTATTAGTCTTGTAAGGTTATAATCTATATATCTAATTCTTTCTTTCTTTCATTCTTTCTTTCTTTCTCATTTTTTCTCATCAGTCCTTTGTGTGTTCTTACGATTTTTTTCCATTCTGTTTTTCGTATTTTGTTTTACAGCCTCGTGTTAAGGCTAAATCTTTCATTATTTTTCTTTCTTTGACATTGCGTTTTCTTTTGTTCGTCATCCATTCTTATGATTCTTTTTATTTTATCAGGCTATCTTCATCAGTTTTACCTGCCAGTCTTTTGTATTGCCTTTTGTATAGTCTTAGTTTTTCTTTCCGTTTTTTCACATCAGTCTCTTGTCCTATGTTAAATCTTTCATAGACCTCTCTTTCTTTCTTTCTGTCTGTCTGTCTTTCTTTGTCAGTTTTTTTTGGCCATCTTTTGTATGGTCTTACATGTTTCCTTTCAGTTTTTATTATCAGTCTCTGGTTACGGTCTTATATTAAGGGTATCTTTCATATAGGCCTTTCTATCTTTGGCATCGTTTCTTTTTTTGTATGTTCTTCTGTACAGCTTCCATATGATCTTGTGTTGTTTCCAATTAGTATGTTGTGACAGTTAGAGGATCTTAAGTTATTTCTATCTTTCATATACTTTTTTGTTTCTTAATTTATTTGCTATTCTTGGGTTTTTCTTTCTTGTCCATCTTTTGAACAGTCATAGTTGCTCTCTCAGTTTTTTGTATCAATCTTTATATATAATCTTTTGTACCGGGCTTCCCCTCTGTCTTTGGTATCGGTCTTGCTTTTTTGTACTGACTTGCCAATGTTGAGAAGACGGACCCAGAGGGTGCTTGGTATGTTTGCTTGATAAATGACAGAAACTAGCGATTAAAGTAGGGTTGAAAGTAGGGCACTGATTAATTTACTCACAGACAACTAATTGATTGATCTTTCAACTTGTGCGCTCTTAAACTCTCCTTAAACTTGGTTCATGCCACGTGCCTTTATCTTAACTTATTCTTTGTCTGTTTACCAGTCTGTTACCATCACAGTTTTTTTTTCCCAGTGGTTAAACTGATGGAATTAGTGATTTGTATCAGCTTCCTCTGTAAAGCAGAATGGCAGCGTGTGCTTGCCCTATTTTCCCCCTCCAGTAATTTATTATAGGCTCATGTTTTTGTGACAGTTTAATAGTGAATGATATTGGACACAGGAGGAGTGCAGAACCGGTGAATGGGATTGCTGTCATGCCACAGAAGTTGGGTGCCAGAAAGCATCAAAGAGTCGAGAAAAAGCCACATCACACCAGTCACTGACATATCGCTGGATGGCCCCATTTATAGTTAGCATTTCCTCTGCTGCTTCATCACATAATACAACAAGGTGAATTTCATTGGCCTTCTTGATTGATATGTTTTCTTCTTCCTCCCTCTCTTCTTTTTTTTTATTTTTACTGTTCCTTTCTCTTCACCACATCAGAATGATGGTTTCAGCAAAAGAAGTTGTCATATCCCCCGTACTCAACCTTGCACAAGACACTTGTTTACTCCAGAGAATGAGGTGTGTGATGAAAGCCAGCTTCCTCTTAGAAAATTGGCTGTCGACAGTCACCTCATTTCCCTCCCTTGAGTTGATAACTGCAACGCTCCCCATCACACCTGTCTTTATGGTGCTAGCACGGGTGAGCTGACAAGAAACTGTCTGAACTAGGTGGGTGGAGAAGAGTAGCATTGTCCCAAAACTTTTTTGGGGGCGATTTTTAGGAGAGTGCTTGTCTTGCAGGAGCTGAGTCATATGTTTTTGTCTGGCTTGGACTTGCTATGGTCTTGACCTGATATTAAATTTGCACTTGCTCTTTGTGCTGGTGATTTACAGGCTGCATAAACTCGTGTAAGAGTTTTGAAGTGCTCCTTAGTTTCGTGGTGAATGCATGTACAAGTGGCATAGTTTGACTGCAGTAGGTGCCACTGTCTATTTATTTTTATTTCTGTTTTCTTGTATTATGTATCACCTATCACTATGCCCTTGTACATCCATGTCTATTTCAGCAATATGACCATTCCTACCTCCTCAAGTTTGGAGGTAGGAATGGTCATATTGTTGAAACAGGCTGGTCCACAGGCTGTTTCAGCTTGTACATGCTTTGACTTTTTTGTCTGATTATGATCTCACATAAAGGATTATAAAGCCAGAAATTGTTGTTTTTGGTATTAATGTTAAGATGGGATGTTATTGTTATATTAATGCTATCTGCCACATTAAAAAAAAAAAAATCTGTACTTTTATTTTGGCTATAATAGTATGTTTTCACTGCACAGGGTAATCAAGAAAACCATGGACAAAGTGAAGTTGTGTACACTTGTTTCTTTCTGATAGCTCCAGTAACTGTGCCTGCAACAGCTAGATTTCTGGCAGCCTATTCGTCTTTAGCCAATTACATCAAAGACTGCTTCGACAAGCTAAAACTCCTATAATTAGTCTACAGACAATGTGTTTGGACATGTTACCTTGCCGACATATTGATGGTCATTTCCTGTATATTCCTCGAGCAGAAAGAATTGATTCCACATCCATCCACGTTTGGACCGCTGAAGAATCTTACCATCACTCTCTGGCATCCCAAACAGATTCCCAATATTCCCAGGCGCAAAAGGAAGGGCAATAGTGGGCCACAGGATAGAGAGCATGAGGAGGAACAGAACTTGATTGGTTATCATGGTATCCAATCAGCTGGGAAATGTCCTGAATGACTTCCGAATTATGGTGATAAGCTTCTGAGAAGATCAGCACTGGAAGGTGGTGTCATCAGAACAGACATTGTATTCCTTGCTTTGATCTCCTTTAGATCCCTGTGAAAAGAGAAAACTGTATTCAAGAAAAAGACCATGACATCTGTCTATCACTTTGACAGTATACAGTTAAAACACTCAAATAGCATGTGCATTACAATAGGGCAACACTTGTGAAAACAGCAGCTTTGCAAAAAGTCATTGTACTTTGTGTCTTTCCTTCAGATTTTGCTTTACGAGGCCCAGTGCTGCACTAGTTATCAGCCTAAAAGCTTCAAAGCCATGATTTAATGTTGAGGCTTGTCTAAGAGCCGTAAGCTTAAGAATAAATTAATATAGTGCCATCATAAAATAGTGTATATGTTTTTCTAGTAAAATTGAACTTGTCTAATGATAAAAATAGAGATGGAGCTAACACGGTGGAACTGATTTGACAAACTTCTAAGTAAATGATAAATGAAAGGCATGAAGTATAAAGAATTTCAAGACATTGTATAATAAATGTATCACCAGATGACTTCAGTAATCTAAGTGCATAACCAATGGAGTGGATGTCACGATCAAATTCCGTTTAATGAATCATGCTTCTTGTTTTGTATCAAAATGATCTTTGACTTTGACATATTCATTATGTGATAGGTTTTAATGACATTCCTTCTTTTTTTTTTCCTGAGAAGCAGTTATTCATGTATTACATTTTTACTCTTAAGTCTCCATTGCAGCAACATTCCCCAGAGACTAGAAGCATTTAGAAACATGTCATTCAACCGTGATGGCCAGAGAAAATATGTTATACCAAAAAAAAACAAAAAAACCCAAACAATAAAACAAACAAAAAAGGGGCTTGCACTTTTGAAGACTACATAAACGTTAATGGTGGGACTGCAGCACCGGTGATGTATGAGTAGTCAAGTAGTGGTTGTCTTGACTTCAGTCACATTTTCACCACAGTGGAAACGCGCTAAGCCAGCAATGATTAGCCTGCAGGGAAACTCTGCTAGGTCTTATTAATTCCGATGGGCTACTCCACATCCTTTACTACCAACACTGGCATCCTATGGAAATCATCTTCCTGTAATCAGCCGGGGCAAATTTGTATTTTTTATTAGAGGCAGATAATTTAAGTTTAGTAAATATGGTAGAATTCGCAATCAGACATATCTCTTCCACACGCTGCATCTTAAAGGACTGTGGCGCACTTTACTAATTATAAGTTGCATTACTGATGATATGCAAACACTGATGAGATGCTTCAAAGACGGTGAGCATGTTTAAACAGCTTAATACAGGCACCTCTGGAAGAAGTATGCTTCTGACATGAGCAAAATAAATTACCCCAACATCCTCTGTAGACGCTCAGATTTTTATTTTTTTTTAATGTTCTGCTTCACAGTTGTTCAGTTACATTTTACAGCTACAGAACAGACTTCTACTAACATATGTATAAATGGATCGTCTTGCTAAAGGGAAGTCTGTCTTTTTCATCTTTTCCATCCAGTTCATCCCCCTTACCCACTTCCTCTCAATTTTTAGCTCTACTTAATTTTTGCATCCTTTACTGATGGCTAATTTCATGGATTTCTATTCCCTGAAGATGTTTTTGTGCACTCTAAAAGGAGAATATCCATATAGACATACACAGAATTTCCAAAACCGTCAAAATTATCTCCAGGTGTCTGTCAGGCTTTGTGCCTGTGAAAAGGTATTTTGTGTTATTGGCAGTCTCCTTCCAATACTTCACTAAAGGCTGTGTCCCCACTGACTGGTCCTGATAGGTAATTTGGGTGTCCATGCATAATTGATGGTCTTTTGTAAGTTAATCCTAATAAATCTTACCTCTCTTCCTAAAAGAACCCATTTAGCAGGGTCCCTTTATAAAGGTTAAGGTACGAGAGTTACCCCAGCAAGCACTCGCTGTGTACCTCAGGGAACGCTGTTTAAAAGCCCATGTGAGTCAATGCCTCTGCTTTTGTTCAGAGAATTTAAAAACGGACTGTGAAGTAAGTTACATGAACAAAGGATCTATTAATGTCAGGAACAAATTAGTATTATGTTTCTAATGATGACAGTGAAATAGCAAATTTAAATACATGCAGTATTGTGAATAGAAAATCAAAACATGTAGCTGATAGGATCTCAATTTGAAACAGTGTATTTATTCTCAGTGACTCAGGCAGTTTAACTGAATTAAATGTGTTATGTCAACAGTAATTCTTAAATAACCGATCGAAGGGTTTTTTTTATGTATAAGGGATATGGATAAGGTAGAAGAGAACACTATTAAAAATATGTAATAACTCTAACACAAACTTCATTGACATGGTAGGACTGACCCAAAGCTTTTAAGAAACTATAAAGATGTTGAACAACAGGCTGCACATATGCATGAAATCCAGCGTTCTGAAAGTACAGCGATTTTAATTTTGTCCAAGTATTGCCGTAATAGCAGAGATGAAATGTAGATATCGTTGTAAATTGCTGATGTGCTACATTTTTTATGTTAGTTTCTTGCTCATAATGTGACATTAGTGTGACACGTGCATTGCCGAAATCAGGAAACGCCGCCTTGCAATTAATCTAGTCTGATGCTTGTGATTGCATTTTCTAATTATTATCCCAGCCTGTCCTTGAGTTTTAATAGCATTCTGGATATTAATCTTTGATGTGGTGTGCCTATTAAGCATTAGGCTAGTGTTTCTTTTCAGAATTCTTCCAAACACTCCATTAAAGGATGAGTGAGCATGCTGAATGTATGCCAGATCCTATAGACGCAAACTAAATTATCTCGGCTTATTCAACCTATTAAATCGTGGAGTTTATTAAGAAAAAGTTGTTTATGATTATATTAACTTGTAGGCAGCTTACATGGCTTGGCATTAAGGCACACAGATGTGAAGGGACAGAATTACTTTTAAGTGTTGTCTACGGTTGTTATTCTTAATCTTGGCTAAGACACAGTCTGGCAGTTGCTCTGCTCTGCTCCATTTCTGTAATCTGCAAATTATACATTCTTGTTTTGCTGAATAAGAATATCTTTGATCAGATATAAACTAGCTGTTCATCAGGATATGCTTCCTAGAAAAGCGCAGGCTTGCACATTAGTCTGTGTAAAATTTTATGCCCCCAAAATTGAACATGCAGGCTTGCCCATGAAGCCCAAACCAAGCACGCTAACCATGCACTTTTATTCTCTGACGCTAGTGAGACAATAATTATAGGTGCAATATGCAGCAGAGGTCTGGCTAGTAAACCTCTTTAAGAGTTCTCTGAATAACAAACTGATAATCCTCCATGCATGGGAGAATATTGCTGCAAACTCTGGCTATTGAATATGACTATGCTTACTATTTACTGCAAATGCCTGCAGTGAATAGACTTGCCATGTTTTAATAAGTATATCAGAGATTCAGCAGTTTAGTGAAAACTAATATATGAAAATATAGGACACAAAAAGGAGTCGGAAGCCACCCTACTTAACCAAAAATTCATTTTGGATGACATTGATTTATCAAATGAAAATAATCCCCCAAATCAAAGTAACACAATACATTTACAGTATCCATGCATAGATGCATTGTCACATAAGGGTAGGACAACATAATAAAGACTCAGCTGCACAAAACCTCCTACCTCCTACACAAATATTGACCCACTTTGAAACCACAGACTTTTAGACCTCATCTAAATTCTAGTCTTATGTTGCACAATCAAGGAATTCTGCACATGAATATATTTTATAGGTGCCATGAATAAAGACAGGCAGAGGTGGAGTAATTGGAAAAAGAGAAGACTAAGATGGAGAGAGGGCAAAGGAAGGCGGCAAGGTCATCGAACTGGTGTCACGATTAGTCTTGGTGATCTTTTGTACTTAGTTTGTCCAAGGACATGATTTATAGCAAGCAAATGCTGTATTTTTTTGCGGTGACAAATACTAAACATATATGCGAGGTTGGTGCTAGAAACTAGTGTTATGTGATTGGCAGTTTGAGTGGCTCCAGTGATTGCTTGCTGGTATTGACAGAGCAGCACGGACAGAGTATAAATCTAGCATGAGGGGCGTTGATGCACCAAGCTGCTGCACCTGCGCAAACTTCCACTTGGTGGAGCCCTAGACCTTCCCAAGTCGGCCTCTGACGGCTGCAGTCTTTGGCAAACCTCAGCAAGCTTTACTCATGTTTTGAAATCCTCAAAGCAATTTTGTGATACAGTGCACACTTCCTTGTTGAAAAGCTACTCTAAGGGGGTTGTGGATGCAGGGGCGTTCTTTCTTGGGTGCGTTGGCAATGAAAAGGAAACAAAAAAAAAAAAAATGCTCTACATGTTATTAAAGGAGGAAAAAATGTTTATGTTGAGATGCATCTAGGAGAGAGTATACATTTTAACAAGGTAGGAATGAAAGTCTGACCAAGTAGTTTTAGACAGAGACTGGAAAGAAATTACAAATACTAGAATTTAATTCAGGCGCAAAGCGAGCTTATTACAGTTCCCATTTTGTTGTGAAAATGCACTCACTTCTCACTCTTGGTTCTCTATTTGAACATATGTAGTGTTTCTCACATATGTATTCATGTCTAATTCTTTAAAGCCAGCTTTGCAAATGCTCATGACAGCCTCTTCGCCTCTGTGGGAGAATGGATTTCCACCTCTTTTCATTCCAATGCCGAAAGGTCGCTCCATATCTGACAATAATTCAGGGACCGTGTTAGTGGCTAATTTGCACTAAACAATAATGGTGTTACATGGGCAACCTGGCGCACACGACTAAACCCTCATATATCACTTTGGTGACTGTGAAGCCGTCTGCGTATGAGGCAGCACACAGAGGGAGTAGGCTGCTGCTGTTGCTGCTAGAAAGGCTGAAAAAGAGAGTCAGGGTTGGATTAAGTTTGTGCTGTGGAGGATATGCACATATACATACACTGTAACACTGTTGGCTGCTCTTGTTGCGGTGCTCGAACACCATCATAAACACCTTCATGCATTTTTAGAGATATGAATGGTACAGTGCCTCTCCATCAAATCTGCCCACAGCACATCACAAGTGTGAGCCGCACTCACTGGCTTTCAGCAGACAGACGAATACATCTCCACACATACACACACACACACACACACACACACACACAGAGTCATATATACAGCAGAAGTGGACTTAGGTGTATGCATAGGCTATACTCATGCATATAAGCTGTGCAGGCAACTATAGGTGCACAGTATGGAGAACACCACACTATGAATAACAAAGTTTTAATACCAGACTACTGAGTATTTTACATGGTACATAGTATCTTACAGCTGCATATTATCTTCTGTGTGACAGGTGTCATGGGCTGAATATTTTACAATGTAAAAAAATAAATAAATAAAGATAATAATGAATTTTTAAAAGGCTAAAGCTTTTAAATTAAAAAAAAAGAAAGCATCCTAAATGATCCTTAAGTTTCATTTGTCAAAAGGCAAATAATTTGGAATCTACTTGGATACTACTACGTGAAGTTTCCTTGATTTTCAAGTGCTCCTTGTACATCAAAGAAAATTTTTAAAAGATACAAATTTTTAAGAGAATCCCCCCCCCCAAAAAAAAACAGCTAATTTGATTCAGCTGTTTTCCACCTCTTTGAAGTTCCAACACTTCTTTTCATGAGATATCCACACTGCTGCATTAGTCTGGCTTTGTCACAGTGCAAGGAGCAGATCATCCCCTGGAGTCTGGGAGCAGACAAAATATAAATATACCCTTAAACATTAATCAGAAAAAGCCCTTACCTTTGATTTTCACAGCTTAGCATCCATCTGTGTCACTGAGTGCACGGTACTGTGTTCCTACTCCTTAGCAGTGCTTAGCGGTGGAGATTCTGACTCCTCACGGCAGTGCTTACATTCCAAGACTGACAACAGCACAGCTGGTGCGAATGTGTATGGGAGTGTGTGTGAGTGTGTGTGCGTGGAAAAGAGAGAGCGTCTCCTGCTTACTTCCCTCCCTCGCTCTATGCTTCGCTCTTTCTCTCTTCCCTCCCTCGCTCCATTTCTCCTCCCCGCTCTCTGGCTTCTCTCCCCTTTCCTCCTCTACACTTTCTTTCTATCATCTCTTCTTGCTCTCTCTGTGTCTCTCCTCTCTCTCTCCCTCTCTCTCTCTATCCCCTCCTCTCTCTTTCTCTAGCCGTGCATCACTTCTGGCGGTGGATGTCACCGAGGCTGAAGCTGAGGCGACTCTTCCCCTGATTGGCTGCCATTCACAAGTTAGCGATAAAGAAAAAGGGAGAGA
>VVHJ01027294.1:25532-38781 GCA_015107715.1 Tylochromis polylepis
TATATATATATATATACACACACACACACTGCTGAATTCATGGAGTTTGTCCTAAGTTAATGTTTTCCCCATTTTCACAGTCTCCTTCTGGAGCTCCATTTACCTATTGGTCCCTATCTTTGTCCTTAATACAGGACCCCCACCCACATGCCCCAGACCTGTTTCACCACAGCAGTTCTGTTGCCTGGGAAGATGTACAGCCTCCACAAGACTTAATTCATAGATTGTCTGTGCATGTAACATCAAAGACCACATGAAAGACAGTATAGCCTGCATTTGATTATAGATGAGATTACAGCAAATCTACCAAGACCTGGAATACTCTATCATGATCTAATTTACTACTGCTAACAATTTATTTTAATTAACAAAGTGTTTTACTTTTGAACAAAACTTCCTTCAGTGGTAGGCACAAATCCTCTCTAATGTACGGTGACATTTGTGTGGAGTGACGTGATGTGTAGGAAGAAGTGCTGGATGATGGTTCACAAGAAAAGCCCTGAGGATGCTCCTGTCCTGGCCAAAGTGATGACACTTCACTCAGTCTGTGAACACTTACTTATGGGAGTGCTCAGCAGGCGATACATCTGCTTTTATTGGCTAAATTGGCACTATCATAAAAATTTCACAGTCCACTTCCCCTTGTGGGCTTTCACCAGATTTTGTAGTGCAGTCTTTTGGGGACATTCATTCATTTATAGATAAATAATAATGCTTGGACTCCTTTTGATGAATTAAAATTTGTGTGACTGTATTTTTCTTGTTATGTATTTCTGAAAACTAAGCAAAAATAATCAATAAAAGGTTACAGACGACAACGTAATGAAAGACACTAAACAGTCAGTGTTTTTTTTGTCAGCTAAGCTTAACAATATTCCTCTGTGTAATGAAAGAAGTCTGATATTTGTCACTTCCAATATATAAAATAAAAGGTCAGGCTGGAAGTCAAAGTATATTTGAAAAGTAATTTGTTCTGATAACTTATTGTAGCAACAGCAAAATATAGCAAAGAAATTTAATGAACTATTTACAGTTTTGAATGTTTTTTTTTTCTTTTGTTAACATAAGCCAAAGCATTATTGCAACAGTCTTCATATTCTACATATTAATGTATGAGAGGAACAAATACAAATGTGGATCTTTCTTTTTTCAATATAAGTGGCATTTTATCTTTTTTGTTAACTAAAACTTCTGTTGTGCAAAACATTTCTGGTTATTTCTCTTTGGATGCTATTGGGTTTAATATTTTTATAGTTTGGTAGTGGCATTGTAGAACCAAGGAAAACAAATATCTAAGACTGTATATCTTGGACATTTTATTACAGATCAAATAATAGATGATGAAGATATTTCTAGGTTATGCTGGATGAGACCAGTATGGGTTTAATGAATATAAGGTTTGACACAGGTTTCTGCTGTGGAGACAGTGGTATAGAGGTTTTTCACTTGATGTCATGCCCACATGGTTCAAGGGTTGTCTGCCATATTGAATGTGATATAACCATACCTAGGGTTGCTAGGGAATAATGGGTTCAACTTGACTCTACTAGTTGGCGAGTGGCTCCTGGTGGTTGTTGTCACGAGATGAAATCTAGAGAGAACGCTGCACTGAAAGCCTACTTATGATTGCTGTTTCATCACTATCAGATTCCTGTGGTCACGTATAATTTGTGTTGTTGAAGCTGCCCGCTTGTCTGCAAACTCTTTCTAACTACTAGCCAGGTGGTAATAAAACTTGGAAAAACTGCTACTCAGAAAGCAAAATTTGCACCTCAGCACAGCCAACACATTATAAGACAACTTGAAACTTACTTTGAAGGCAAACAGTCTTTGTTTCTGGTTTGCGTTGCACTTTACAGTATTGCTTGGCAAGTAGAAAGTGCTTGTAGAGTCATTGTCTTCCATGCAAACTATGGGTAGTCTCGGTAATCTACTGGTGACACAAGCAATTATTAGGAGGTTTTTGCCAACCAGTAAGGGAGTAAGTATTTTTCCCTACTCAGTGGTAGTTCCCAGGGGATTACTAACCGGTCACTAGGCCTGTGTGAGTGGCGCTTTAGCAGTCAGTTTCCCAGTGACTGCCATCAACCTCTTTAACTGGTTGGGGTGAGTTTTCGGTCTCAGATTAATATAATGTGTTTAGCAGTCACTTGTGTGCAAAACCTCAATAGCTGACTCTCGGTGGTGTTTTAGGTATATTTACTTTTACACGTTGTCTTTCTTCAAAAAATGTTTTATAGCCATGTCATCTTTCAGTTAGGTTTGCATATGAGCTTTGATCATTATTAAAATCACAAATCAATAATAATCCATGTCATATCGTGTGCTGACACCTTGTTTTATGCTACACAAGTTAGTGTTTGCTCACCACCCAGGATAATCACCTGATTTAACTCTCTGGGATTTTGTCTATGTCTTACCCTAGATGAGTTAAAGAGTTACTGTTCTGACATATCAGAGGAGATGCAGTGTACTCAGATGCAAATGGTAAAAACTGCACATGCTTGGGCTAGAAATCCTGCAGGACTGCCCAAGGAGACCAACTATAACAGAAGATTGGACATAATTAACTCATTCATGCTTTTGTTTATATTAGGGGGAGTCATGGAAGTTGATCTCCACTCATGTTCAAGCTAACAAATTACACAGCTATGCAAAGTTGACATTAAACAATCTAAAGCTAAACTATGTCATTCGCATTGAAGTAATATGGCTATCTTCATCTGGTGTGATTTCATCATCTGAAGCTGCTGACATTTTGATGGGCAAAGCTCACTCATGTGTGCCTTCAAGGAAACGGCACCAGTTGCCGTTGTCTTGTCTCAAGAGAACTATTTTTCTTGTCACCTGCTCTGTCAAGTTTTGATGGCATGAGGTAACTTCATCCTTTGCATTGCACGTGTTGCTCTACCATATGATATACCTAGGAACAGTTCCCATCAAGAAGAAAATCTTCTAAAGCTTTTTTTCTTTCTTTTTTTTTAACAGCTGTTTACCAGTGTGACTTTTCAAAGCCTAAAAGCAGAGTTTAAAAAAATGATATAAAGTGGTCCCTTTGTTAAAGAAGTACTCAAGTGATTTGGTAATGCACTTCCATAAAACTGGGGGACTTTAGAGAGACAGATTTATGCTGGAGTGGGGAAAATCAAAGCAGCAAAAGCTGAGAAATTCTTTCATTTCATAGTATTGTTCAGGCACCATAACTACTGGATCCTTTATTTCCCATGTGGCAACATAGTGATGTATTACTTTAGAGCCATCCTGCCTCATAAATATGGACTTCTTTGAGACCTCACATTTCCAGTTTGTAATTAAGTCTTTTATTCATTATTTTAAGGCAGAAATGGCCAAAACCAAACGGGTCATTGTCCAATTTTAATTTCACTGTATTGCTAATCAATAGATAAATGAACAGCATGTTCAAAATTCCTATTTATTAAAATGCCTAAAATACACATATGTCACATCATCCTATGCCTTCACACAAATAGTAAAATGATCAGACATGTACATACATACAGATTTTTGGGGGGAATTTAATTATTATTATGGGCAATGATGAGTTGTGTGTGTTTGTTTGTGTACTCCTGTGAAAATCATCACTGAATCTATCGCCAGTTCTTTTGTGGACTAAGGGGTAGTTGATGATGTGAATGGTTAATGACTAGTGGGTGATTCTCTTTTTGCAGCAACATTTCATGTCCACATATTTCACTTACCCTGATTTTTTTTCTAAAATGTGCCAAATATATAGAACAAAGTAATTAAAATATGTGTTTAAGTGTTTGCCATTATTTAAACATACATGAAATGCATTTCAAATATTATTTTTTTTATTTTACACACCTTTTTGGTGAAAAAAATTCCACCCCGTTAGGTCTATGAACATAAACAGGGTGGAACCCGACAGGGCGGAATTTTAGCTAGGAATTACAGCTAATCTAGCTGTAGCTCTTTATCTGATCAACATTTAGCTAGCTAACCTTCAATAGATTAACACACGTTTAATAACTAAATCCAATATGTTTTTAAAAATATTCTCCTTAACATAGCTTTTTTTAAGGCAATACAGCACATTCTAACAGGATGGAAAATTACTACTGGGATAAGTACAGTATGAAGAAAAAAGTAAATAAGTTTTACCAGTTCAACTGCATAATAAAATAAAGTTTAGTATAGTGTATCAAACTGATATATATATAATTTTATGACTTATACTTTGGAGGAAGTTGATTAGGGCACTGTGGGACACAATGAAATTGAGCGTGTGTCACCAAAATGTGTGTAAAATTTAAAAATATATATATATATATATATATATATATATATATATATATATTTGAAATGCATTTCATTTATGTTTAAATAATGGCAAACACTTAAACACATATTAATTACTTTGTTCTACAAATTTGGCACATTTTAGAAAAAATCAGGGTAAGTGACACATGTGGACATGAAATGTTGCTGCAAAAACAGAATCACCCTAATACTAGCCTCAAGACCAGACACCTCTTGATTTTGAGCTGCAAAACATGATTTTTGAGATAGTTTCAAGAGAGAGACTGTGCATCACCTTTTGTGTGGTACCTCTATATTAGACTACACCAAATTAAAAATCCAAGATGCTTCTTGTTTATGAAAACAATGAATGAAACAAGGAATACAATGGAGGGTCAGTTTTAAATATGACAGGTGATGGCTTAGACTTCTCAAGTCAATGTTACTGGAAATGGATTTAAATGAGTAAGCGGGATTTTGTCGTAGCAAGAAAGCAGACATAGCAATAACATAGAAGCCCCAACTTAAAATTGATTATGCAGGCTTGAGGGCAACTCTCAGGAAGACATACAGCCTCAACGAACCCGGTGGAAAGCTTCAAGTAACTGAAAAGTCTTTTTATCACCAATCAGACAGTAGATGTTGCTATCAGAGCATGTTTACAAACTGTCACCTTAATGTTCACTCGCTATATCACCAAAGCTGTCTCCATCACTTTTATAAACATCTACCATAAAATTCACCAAGTACTGAAATGCATATACTTCAAGTTAAAGTTAGTCATTATTCCAGATAGTCTCTTATGTATATATATATATATATATATATATGCAGTGGGATGCAAAAGTTTGGGCAACCTTGCTAATAGTCATTCTTTTCCTGTATAAATCGTTGGTTGTTACGATAAAAAAATGCCAGTTAAATATATATGTATCATCAGAAACGTTAGAACTACAGAGCTGGACTGTTTTCAGAGAAACAAAATTTAAGGAGCAAAATCACACTGAAAAGATAAACTTCACATATACACACAGTAATTTCTCCTCATGCCTGAATTTGTGCACATAGTTCATAACTCATAACATTATTTGTACTTATTGTCTTAATAACTATACATAAGGACAAGACAACTTGCTTTCATTAGTGGACATGCTGATGGTGATAACAGACTCATCGTTTCCACCAATAAAAGTTTAGAAGAGTTTCCTGTTTAAAATAGGCATTCTTATGAAACTTTGACTTAGTAAATTTGACTAATCTATTCTACAAATTGTGGAATCCAAGACAGACCAGTTGCAGAAACAAGTCATAGTCTTACTGAAGGTTTTAAATACGATAGGTATAGTAACTCGAGATCTAGTGGGGTTTCCTCTTGCTTACACTATAAATGTAATATATACCATAAAAATAGTTCTGCCATTATTTATAATGTTTTATGGAACAAATCTTTATTTATTTTTGTTGTTGTTGTTGTTTTTGTTTCATTATACCAACTTTAAGAAAAGTCAGTGACACACTAGTGCAAGAGAGCTATATTGTAAAATGTAGTTGTCCTGACTTGCGCTACAGCTAATTGATTTCTCCACAGTGTTATACCACCACCACTCAGCCTACTTTTCAGTGTTTGTTCGATAAATTAAGCATTTTTAGTTGGGACCAGTATACTTTTCATTTCCTTGTAAACACAAGCCACTAATGTATTGCAAATTTATGTATCTTAATTGTTGTAATGTCACACAAAGTTTGGCCTGAAAGAAGCCACATATTAAATTTCCACACTTTTGTTTTTAAGAAACTACTTGAAATGGTTGTCAGCTATTTGATCAAGATACTCTCCTGTGGATATATCCAAACTTTTAGGTGGCCAAATAGAAACAAAAGCTGGGGAAAGCCCAGAAGAAAACTTCGTGGATTCATGTGTTATATAACCTGGGAGGATCGTGGGTGAAGGAATGGCATAGTCCTGGATAAGAGTCTCATATGTTTCACAGTAGTCACAAAAACATTTTAATATATTTTACTGCACTGATTTCTGAATAGCAATTCAAATTGCATGTATGTATTAACAAACAAATATGTTTGTGCACTTGTGTACCAACTTTCCTTCATCAGCGATCACATATTTTTGACTATATACTTTTCTTGCAGTTAACTGTTTATTTCTTAAAAGTTAGGAAAGACAGTTGAGTTCTTTACTTTCTTTCCATTCTACATCGGGTGACCAATGTACAGTGTGTTCTTCTATTTGTTATTGTTCGTATAGTGGATTTTACGTTATGTAACTTCTTTTTGTGAAAACCTGCTGTAGGCGTGGACACGTCTATGTGTTGGAGGCTATTATAGACAAAGCCATTCATCTGTTTTTCACAGCAAACATTTTTTATTGTTCTTGTTGTTGTTCTTTTGTTTCTTTTTATAAAAGACATTGTGCTTCACTTTCTTGGCTCTACATCATCCATGTAGATGATTTGTATGGTTTGCTCTTGCTATAGTTCCTGTCACAAGTTGTTAAATGGTAAATTAAACACCTTGACGTTGCCAGTGATGCTGGTATACAACAGATTGTTTTTGTTTGTCTTGCTTGTTTGTTTATTTTGTTTTTTTTCCCTACAGGTTTCAAGTAATTCTCTCTAGCCCATGGGATTAACCCCATAATAATATGAGGCCAGAATAGATTCAGTTACTCTTAATCAAAAACCCTTGGATTAGAAGCCCCAGTATGACAATGTTGTGTTTCTAAACTATTGTTCAGTTGTATTCAGTTTCATGGCGTTATTTATTTATTTATTTTTCCTCGGAGGATTACATGAAAACAGTGTTGCCATGGTGCATTTTGGATAGGTTATGGGACATGACATGAAATCATTGTTTCCAAAGGAGTTATTCATATTTAATTTCGTGTGAAACAAGCAAATGCATATATATATACAATTTACAATTCACAGTAAATGGTGGACAAAATGGTGGTGGCTAACCAACTGGATATAGTGGTGGTAGACAAGCGGAAGAAGACGGCCTTAGTGATCGACATAGTGATACCGAATGACAGCAACATCAGGAAGAAGGAACACGAGAAGCTTGAGAAATACCAAGGGCTCAGAGAAGAGCTCGAGAAGATGTGGAGGGTGAAGGTAACAGTGGTCCCAGTGGTAATCGGAGCACTAGGTGCAGTGACTCCCAGACTAGGTGAGTGGCTCCAGCAGATCCCAGGAACAACATCGGAGATCTCTGTCCAGAAGAGCGCAGTCCTAGGAACAGCTAAGATACTACGCAGGACCCTCAAGCTCCCAGGCCTCTGGTAGAGGACCCGAGCTTGAAGGATAGACCGCCCACAGGGGGTGAGCGGGGAATTTTTATATATATAACTGAATTATTTGCATGTATATTTATTATTAATGCTATATATACCTAGTTGTAAACATATTTACACTATTGAAAATATTGTATGTGTTATGTATTTAATTCCATGGACCTTGGCTGTAGGATATCAGTGCTTCAACACAGTAATTATACTCAGTTTCTTATCATCAATCAGGATAATACCCTAAGAAATCAGAAATGGGGCAAATACTTTTCACTGTATCGTGTAAATCTTTCTTTTACAGGTGTTTTTGCTCTTGTACAGCTGATGAACTTGAATCCTCCTTCTAGGATGGTGTGACAAAATTAATTGACTTGTTTTTCATCACTAATTTCGTCTTTATTCCTAGCATGACATAAGTAATTTCAGTTAGCATTCTGAGATACTATTGGCAGATCCCTTTTAAAGAATAAATAAATAAAAAGATGCATCTGGAACACACCTATATGTGACAAAGAATTCCAGATAAAACATATTGAATTCAATCTCAGTTCAGTCTGTGTACTGTAAATTTTAAAAAGTACTGCTGAGACATAATTAACTGTGATCTGACACCCCACTACAACTCAGGGTTTTTTTTTTCTCTTTTTAAAGCGTTGTGGCCAACAGTCTATATCCTTTACTGAACTCCTCCTTTCCCCAAGTGTTTCTCAGACAGCTAGCACAAGGTACCATGTAAAACTACTTTGAGAACAACTCAAGCTCTGCAGTATACCTCTACTCCTCTTTCTGACAAGTGGTGACACAGTAACTGTCTATCTTTCCTCCCCCATTATGGAGGAGGTTTCACATTTCTCTACTCCAGGCTGCCAGCCTTCTTTTCAGTCTCAGTATTTCTCTTTGAAACTTGCCATACTCAGAGAAATCAAATCATGACGTATCGAACAGCACCACTCTCAAATAGTGGCTTCTTTGACAACACTGCAGACAACTTTCCAAACCGTGTATGGTGTATTTTTACTTATTGTAGCTGGCTGTTCTCTAGCACTGGAAAAAAAAAGGGTCATTCTAATGGCTGGTCAGGTATAAAGTGTAGTGAAACTACTGCACTGTTGTTACACTTATGGCCATTTAGTGAAAAGTTTAACAATTGCCACAAGAAAGAGTGGGGTGGGGTGGCGGTGGGGGGGTGATAGTTTGGTTCATCCTGGTGTTTTGAAGGAGATTCAAGCCAAACAAAGCTATATCTTCAATGCACAAATGTTTATATAAAGGACACAAATTATACTCTGCCTTATATTTTACTGATACCACAACACAACTTCATTGTGGCTCTGTGAAGATGTCATTTTAAGGTTATTCTTTGCTCGTGTTTTAGAAATCTGAATGCAAATTACGAAGAAATTGAATGAAGGATGTTGAATGTACGAAAATATCTGTAGCTTACTGACTCAGTATAAACATTGCAAATTGTTTATTTTCCAGTTTTCCATTCTCGGGGACTTGTGTGGTAATTGCTTTGTATTTAAACAAAAAAGAAACATCTAATTGTGGTGAATTTATGATTGAGGAGATGAAGTACTCATGTGCTTTAAAGGTATGGCTATCTCACACTGGCTTCCACATAACCTACTGGGACCTGTACTGACAGTAGCTGCTGGATGGATTTAACTACTCTACCAGATGCTTTTCTGGCTCAGGGGTATTCCTGGGGTAGATACTCGTGAGGAACTGCTCTTAAGCCTGTGTTACATGACTCACTTCTTTTTTTTTTTCTTTTTTTTTTCATTTTGAGGATATATTACAGAATAGCTAATTCTCTGGGGCAATTTGGTGGTGATATTGTGCCTGGTGTGCACAGTTCATCATAATGACGCAGAGTCTGTGAAAGTTATTTTCAAAAATGTATTCATTTCATTATACTGTGTAGTTAAAAAGAAACCCTCAAGAACTTGGTGATTAAAAAGGAAGATGTAACAGAGCTCCGAGGGGAGAAAAAAAAATAAAGACTGACAGTTATTTACATTTGGTTTGAACGCGACAAAGAGGAGCCACTGCAGGCCAAATAAGACCCAAATCGAATATATTATTACACAGCTAAAGTGGAAATTGAGTTGAAATTTAATTGGGACATAAGCATTTAAACTTCAGGCTTTTCCATTAATCTGTCACTATACATGAACTAAATTCAGCATAGTCAGCATGTACCACTGTGCTGTACACAAAGTTTGAAAAAAATAAAAGTATTTAGATGTATTCTGATTATTCCTACAAGGTACACTGATAAAGAAATTAAGAACACAGCATGGCAGTTTGTATTACATCTTTATGTATTATGTTAATTAAGCTCTAGATTATATCTCATATGAACAGTGAAACTTCAATATTTGTTTAAAGGTGCTGTTTAGTGTTACTAATGAAGTATTGAACATATGAGATACAGTGAGTCACCAACTGTAGGTCGCAACTGGAGAATTTTTTTTTTTTTGCACTTTTTAGTCAATATTGATCTTTTCTTGAACCTGAATACAGTTGTGTGGTTTAATACACTCTGTATAAGAAAGATAGGAACATAGGGTTTGCATGAGATTCTGCCATTGTCATTGTGTCATACCCAAAGGTAAATGTAAGTGCTATCTCTTGTTTTTTTGAAGTCATTCAGTTCAGTGAAGTCAAGGCATTCAATATGATCTCGTCACCTTACCATCAGTAGTAGTAGTAAGTAACCTGTAGTACACTTCACAAGACAGAAAGGGATATGTGCGACAGAATGAAAGGCAACTGAGTTTGTAGAGGTTGAAGCTCTAGCCGCAGTTCTGGTGTGAAGAACGATTGCATTACTTGACCAACAAGTTTTGGGTTGTCGTCTTAATCAGTGTCAGCATGTAAAAAGTTTTAACTAAACAACAAAATATGAGACAAAAATGAATAAACTAGGTGTAGTGTGAAGTAGGGGCAGTACGGTGGCTCGGTGGTTAGCACAGGTTGTGATCTTTCTCTTGGTATTCCAGCTTCCTCTCATAGTCCAAAGACATGCAATTTTTGGGTTTAGGTTAACTGGCGATTTTAAATTGCCTATAGGTGTGAATGTGAGTGCGAACGGTTGTATGTCTTTCTGTGTTAGCCCTGTGTCAGATTGGCGACCTGTCCCGGGTGTACCTGAAATCTCCCGATAAGGATAAGTGGAGGAGAATGGGTGGATGGATAGACGAATGAATGGATGGATGAATGGATAGTGTGAGGTACCTTTTTTTCCACATCATTTATTTTGCAATTTAACATCTTGCGTTGAAGGAAGTCAGTGGCATAAGATGCAGTGATCCTTAATATTAGACTAACCCAGTCTCTTGGATTATTTAAGATGATTTTAAAATTATTTTTTTTAATTTTAACATACACTGAAAGACAAATCTGCATTGATCCTCAGTTATCTAACCAATCTAAGGCAAATAATAGGTATTGGCTTGTAATAAGGACACCCATTCTAACAGGTGTAACATTGATTGAAATGCATAGAAATCCATGAAATAGAACAGTGCAGAGGCACAGGGCAATGCTAATTATAATCATTATCCACACAGTTTGTTGAATGATAGTGTTCTAGCAGCTGCTAAATGGAAATCACTGAGGATAATGTTAAAACCAAGATAACATAGCCCATCTTCATACCAAGGGCATCAAATATAGCATTTTTTTCAAGCTCCTATGTCTCATAAATATGCACAAGGTGTCCTTGGGTAATTGTGCCTTGATGGACCAGTCATAGCAGCAGTCAATCCAGTTTCATTCCCCATTTCTTGTCTAGAGCTAATGTTGTGAATTGGTGTATTTTAATCAAAACTACATCCTACGTTATTTTGGTGTGTAAACCTAGTAAAAACAGTTTCTTTATTTTTTTTATCATTATTATTTCTTTGTTTCCCTTGCTCAAGAAAGAATAGATAATAACTGCAACAACATAAACAATTCAGTTAACAGAAATACTGACATATACAAATACAAGTGCAATTTGAAATATTAGTAATGGTATGGTTATTGGTTTTAAGCCTGTAAAGGTCCAGAAAGATTCCCCTTTCTTTGTCATCTGTTGTGACTGTCTTTCACCCTCAGTTAAAGCTACAGAATGATAAAGGAGTGTTAGATAGGTAATAACATCATTGTTATAACCTAAATCCTCTGGTGCCAGTTAAAACAAACGTGTAACATGCATATGAATGCGTGGACACTACATAAAAAAGAAACTATAGTTTTTATTTCAAGTAAATATTTTAATCACTCACAATATAGATGTAACAAACCTTGGTACCCTAAGTTTCATCAAGACTGAAGCAGTCCTCTAGGACAAGTTTGAGAATAAACAGATATAGATATGCTACGTTTATTACTATATAATCAAATATGAACTCTTCTAAGCAGAGAACTCCAAACTTCCCTCACCCCCGCCACCTTTTCCACCTCATCTGGTGGGGGGAGTACTAGGGTCTCCTCCTGGTAGCACATGCCTGAAACTCTTCACCTAAGAGGTATCCACAAATTATTAAAATTGAGGCAATAATAATCTTTATTAAACACTAAAATAAGTTATATCTCCTGTATATTATATCATATTATACTATACATATTTATTTTGCTGCAGAATATTTAACCTACACCTACCTGCAGTGAAAATTGTGTCAACGACATGAAAGTTATTCAGTCTAACAAATTAATAGAATAAAAACGTGATGGCAGATTTTTAACATTTGCGGCCCTTTACACCCATTCACTTCAACAACTAGCTCAACAACACTTTCCCACTTTTTTTTTCCTTTTACAGTGATGATTTTTTCCTCTGCCAACATTATGCTGCATTTCATATTTTCACTGAGCTGAAGTCAGTTCAGGCTGTTCTTAAGTTTGAGTGATATGTACTGTGCAGACCAAGGGTAAAGAATGAATATAAAAAGCTCTGGAGTATACAGTGGATGCACGTTGAACTGCTGTGGACCTTCTTGTACTTTTCCTTTTTGCATTTACATCTATACAGACATAAAGTGACATCTGAACTGTGCAGTGAAAATCTACCACAGTACTAGAGGACAGCATATACTGTAGGCATACTGTATACAAACAGCTGACAAATTAAAGGAACGAATGTGACTTGGTTAATTGAGATGCACTGCATGGAACAATTAAACAAATAACATCCTGTCATTCTCTGTAGCATGTATTAAATCCATGTATTTAAAAATGGTGGGCAGGGTTTGATTCTGAAGATGACAAGAGCGAAAAAAAGAGGAAAAGTGTCACAGCCTGGGTCTGGGGACCCAGGGTTCAGGGGTTTTTTGGTGTTGTTTCCCCCGGGCTGGCGATCCTCACGGGTCGTCGCACCCACATGTTTATATTCTGTATGCTCTGCAGTAGGATGTGTTATCTCCGCTCCTCTCCCGGTCCTCTGTTTCCTGGTGTGTCTGTATAGGTGTGTGTGTGTGTGTGTGTGTTGGGAGGTCTGGTTTTCAGGCACCATCAGGCCAGAGGGAGTCCCAGCACTGGAACCAGCCGCACCTGTTTCTCGTCAGCCGCCACCAGCTGTCGCTGATCACTGTCATCAGGAGCTACCCTATTTAACAGTGTGGCTGGGCTTCAGTCGGCGCGGGATCATTACACGTCCACCCTGTCAGTACCGCT
>VVHJ01027296.1:850-21708 GCA_015107715.1 Tylochromis polylepis
ATATATATATATATATATATATATATATATATATATATATATATATATAGACACACACACACACACACACTACAATTTATATTTGCATTTGAAGTTATAAAAATGATTCGTTAAACATGTTTGCAGTTGTTACAGTAAAAAACAAATTTTTTCAACTCCGATTTTATGTTTTTTGTCTGAATTTAGATTAATTGTGTTAATACAATATATCAAAATGAAAAATAACTAAATTCAGGCATGTAAGGTTGTGCTGAAAGGAATTATACCAAACAAGCAAAGATAAACAGTTTTTAAAGCTGAAATGTAGAGGTAAAATCAAAAGTAGTCAAAAATGGCCAATTATACCCAATTATAAACATTTTTTAAAGTAATTCAATAGTTAATTTTCCTAGTAATTAGTTACTTTTATAATATTGTAACTCAGTTCCTTTTTTGAAGAAGTAACTAATAACTATAACTAATTACTTTTTCAAAGCAACTTGCCCAGCACTGCTGATTGGGCAATCCAGTGTCATTAATGAAAATGAACGAATGGGCTGCTTTCATATTAAATGTTCAAGTTATGCCATAAGGGTAGGGAGGATTTAAATCTTGGGTGTCAAACTATGTTAAAACTTTTTCTATTGTTACGTTTAATTTGATCACCTACCATATAAATTTAATTAAAAATACATACAGTTTTTTCAAGTATTCTTGCTAAAAAACGCATAATTATTCTATAACCGTTTATAATTACTTTATGAACTTTACACCGACAGCGATAATAACAGCAATAATAAATGCTCAGGCTCCAGAGGACATATGACCACTGTGGTTCCTGATAGACTAAAATAAATTAAAAACTTTTTTTTAAAACAAAGCGGTAATCAGTGATTTTCGGATTCGCTACCTGCTCTGATGACAGCCTCTGTTGTGCAGATTCATATTCTCGGTTCTTCTCGCGAACACTGTTGAGTTCCTCTCCTTCAGGAAAAAAATGAAAGTCAGCGGAAAGCATTAAGGTGAACATTGTGGAGTCATATAACTGAATCAGTCCAAGTCCGATTATAAAACCTAAATATATTATTCTCACCAAGTCTGTTAAACTCATCTTTGAGTTTAAGATGTTCTTGAGTGTGGGACAGAAATTCTTCTTGACACTGGGAAAGCTGTTTAACTTTTTCGAAGAACTGTTGCTCTGTAAAAAGAAAGTCAACAAAAACAGCAAAGACAAGAAGATAAACTCATCGCTTACTTGTTTTATTTACTGTTCAGAGTCTTCCTTTTTTTGGTATCAAAAGCAGTGGTTAGCTCAGGGGGTTAACCAGTGCTAGCATCAGTTAGCTTCTCGTTGTTGTTATTGGAAAAGCGCAGTTTCATCGACTGTTAGCTCTAGTCAACATTTTTAAAGCCGATGATGGACAAATAAAGTAATGAACAAAGAACGGTTAGTATGTTCAAAGTAAACTTCTTAGCTTTAACACTGCACGGCTTAAAATAGGCATACATGCATGGTAGGCAAAGCCAAACACTTTAGCACAGCTAGCTATCAGGATAACAGGGAATATTTTACCGCTGTCAACCCGGAATTGCTCCTGTTGGGATTTCAATGAATCGATTTCATACCGCAGATCTGAAAGAATTTTCTCGACTTTATTTTGAATCGTTTTTGGTAGCTTGGCTAGTTCGGAACCCTCCAACTCCTGTTGCAGGAGTGCCGCCATTTTTCCGACAACAACACGAGCAGGCGCAGTTGACAATTTAAAGCATTATGGGAAATGTATTTCTTTTAAGCTGTCAAAAAACAAAACAAGCAAACAAATAAACAAACAAAAACAAAACAACACAAGAAAACGCTTTGCTTTCCACGATGTTTAAACAGTGTGTTAGCAACTAGGTCTAGGTTAAAAACAAAAAAAAACCTCTGGCGTTTATGGGATACGGATAGTCCAGCCAGTGACGGACGACAGATGGCGCCATGACACATTAAATCGACGTCAATGGACGTACCAGTGTAAGTACGCGTGTGCAGCATCGTAAACTCGGGTAGCAGATATCCGTTATTATTTAAAAAAAACAAACCCCAAAACAACAACAACAACAAAAAACAAAACCCAGTATAGTTAAAGCACAGAGGAAACAACAGCGATGTATTCTCGGTTCTATTATAAAATCAAATCTCATGAGGCAATAGCATTAGAAAAAATGTCACGCCCTACTAAAAATTTGCGAAAGGCTTAAGGACAACTTTGTTGTTTTTTTTTTGTTTTTTTTGTTTAACTTCAAACAGGACTTGCCAATATAGGACGAAAGTTGTCTTTAGATAAGATAAGATAAGATAAGATAAGATAGACTTTATTAATCTCACGAATGAGAAACTCGGTGTTGCAACAGCTCAAGTTACAAGTAGGTACAAGGGGGGTAGAAAAAGGTGCACAATCTAGACAATTTAGACGTCTCTGTAGTATAATTAAAGGATAGTCAGGGTAGTGCTGTGCAGAAACAATAAAAGGATAAAATGCCTTTTTAAATAATTCGTTTGGCTTTCCTGTTTTGTTGAGGTCTCATTCTGGTCGACTGGCTATCACTATTTTCCATTATTATTGAGATGTTTGCATATCTGTAGCTATTCGAATGTAGGCAGCCTGTATAAAGTTCATTTTGTATTTTTGTTTGTATTTATAAAAAGGAGTCGGTCTTAATAGGTGTTAAACTTCTACACTCAAAAACGATCCTTGGCCCCTAGAAACATGGATCAATAATTAAAAATAATAAATAATAATAATAATAAAATGCAACTGAAACATATGAAATCCAAGGTTTATTTATTCAAATAATTAATCATTAAGGAAAATGTGCTAGGTATAAACTGAATGTATACCAATTATATTTGAATAGATTACATTAAATTTAACGTTTTATATTTTACTCCCATAACAAAATTACATGGAAAATGTCCATGCAATCTATGTATCTATCACTCTAGCTAGCTAACTAGCTATTATGATGCACATGTAAATTTTACTTTGTGTCCTTATGGATTTACAATAATAACTTCAGTAGCTTTATCATCTTGGTTCCTCTGCTCTGTACAGAAGCAATGATGTCTCTCAGCCACAGAGGTAATGTTGTCTTTGAGCTGTACCCTTCATAGTTTCATGCTCTGTATTATACAGCACATTTAATTAATTGTAAAAGGTTGAAGTGTGAATGTTTTCTTTTTATGTGTGCAGCAGTGTGTTTTTTTCTTTTTCTTTTGTTACACAGGCACTCACACTTTCACTTACCGCTCTTGGGTAGAATTTCTTCCAAAGTGTCAGTTTCAGACATTTTACTGTGTCCCTTTGTGACATAAACTTTGTTGGTATTCAGAAACTGTTGAGACTAGTTGGACAAATACCTCAGTGGCTTGTTGGCTCATTATGAAAATGAGACTTCCATGAGACAAAAGCATGAACATGAGAAGTTTTAAAGCAAACTTTTGCTGCAGGCAGCAGAGCTGTTTCCTGACAGTCTGCTGTCACGCCTGGATACCAACACGTACAGTAAGCTGCAGCAACATTACAGTGAAAACCTCTTAATCTGAGTCAGCCATACCGACAGTTGTCAGGACTTGTCATCAGCATTAAAGCCAGAAGCATGGACACTCCAGCCTGTGGTGTTTGAGTTTAACCAGATGTGATTCATGGTTACGGGTAAATTTACTTAAAACCATCAAAGGTGAGAGTACTTGAAAGAACTTAGGAGTGCAGCAAGTTAATCTTTTGGAATCTAGCCACTCATCTCTTACCCTATCTTTGAATTTTTTTCAAGTTTCGGTCCTTTCATTCAGTAAAGTGAGCCTAGCGTGTGAAACATCAATAAGACCCACCCAGCTGTAGGAGGTGGGAGCCTTCTGTGCACTGTAATTTATTTTTCTGCAGCCGTTCCAGCTGTGTTACTCATTCTCATCCTCCACTGAGTCCTCCATCCTCTATCTTCCCCATTTCTTTGAAAAGTCTGCTCCCTCCGCCTTTGTTTTGGCAACAACAATCAGGTTCTGTGAGACTGTGTTGCTGTGGCGGTTGCATTGCGTTGCACTTTATTCCACGCGTTCAAAAAGTTGCCTCTTGTTTGTACTGAAAGCTCACCAAGCCTAACAATCACATCATCACTTCGTCACTGACCTTCATGAGTCACGAGGATCTTAACAACATATATAAACAACATTACTTAAAATAGGTTTTCATACTGCTGACAGGCAATGAGCACAGTTCGTAGTTATGTCATCTCCCTAATATCCGGTGTCCTTATTTGGTCAAGCGCGCTTCCAGCCGGGTGTCCTGCTGTGTCATGACATCACTTCAGTTAAACTGTTTTTATGTGGGTGAACTAGAGCACGACAGCTGGGCTTTCCAAGAGTCCAAACATAAAAAAAGCACAAAAAAGTGTTCCAATTAGTAAAGGAGTATAAACAAAAGGGGGACCAAAATGTCAGAATGGGGGTGGAATCAGGTGGTCAGAGCAGGGGTAAACAGTGAGATAAACATTTGTTTCAGTGGAGCAGTGAGTCAGGTCATGTATGGGGTCTTTTCCAAGAGGAACGACTTACTGTATCTGTCATGTGTAAATGTTTTTCTGGACTTCACTCAGCAAAGTTATAGGTAACTCAGCTTATATGAGGCTGATCCCTCAGATAAGTATGTTCTACAGAGTATTGAGGTAAAATATACCCTCTCGTTTCTTAATGGTGTTAAAAGATCTTTTCTCAGCTCTTCCAAGATTACTCACTGTGGCTTTTGCTGCACTCATTTGTACCCTAAAGCCATGAACAGATGGTTGTAGATAGACCGAAGTGTGACTTAAACATTGCAGCATATTATTGGGAAGTCAATGGCAATCCTATTTGCAAACACTGCTGTAGAGTAGTAGAGTCTGGCTGACATGTTTGGGCACCTCAAACCACTTTCTGCTCCAAAGGCTTCTGTGGAAAGTATCAAAAAGGTCTTGATAGAGACGCTATGGTGTAAAAATGATGCAATACCAGCTAGAGGCTATGCAAGTCATGCAAGATGTGGTACTGTGGAATTGCAAAATCATGTAGATCCTTAGAAGAATATTTCTAAGTATGTAACAATTTGGCAGCTCTTGCATCAAGAGTAATTAGAAGTCCTTCTTACAGGCAATTATATTAGAGATTAATGTAATTTCCCTCTAAGGAAGCCACAACTCCCCTTCCCTAGAAAGCTTGAAATAAGTTTTGACGTTCTTTTCCAAATCTTCATATCACTAAAACTACAACAAATAAAGTGTGATCCCCTATTAGTCAAATTTAACCCTTTTTTTTTGCCTAAAAACATGAAGACTACCACTTCAATAAAGGTTACAGTCTGATGGACAAATGACCTGATACATGCATGACATATAGTCTTTGGAAGAACTATGCACACCCCATGGTACATTAGGTTGTGGAACCATCTTTACCAGAAATAACTTGCAGTAATTGTTTTCTGTATAACTGTATCATTTTCTCACATCTTTGTGGAGGAATTCAAGCCCACTCTGCTTCTGCTTCACTTCACTGAGGTCTACAGGCATCTGTTTATGCACAGATCTCTGAGGTCCCTGCATAGCATTTCAGTTGTGTTGAAGTCTTGAGTCTGACAGGGTCATTGCTGCTGTGCTTGTGGTCATTTGTCCTGTCACATGATCCAGTTTCAGCTAAAATTTTTATCTGAAATTGGATCGTGCAGCTTTGGCAATACAGATATGGAAGTCCTTTGTTTCTTTTTCACATTACTTTATACATACATTTAGGCAAACAAGTTCCGTAGATGAGTCTCATCCTTTAAAAGACAATAAAATCTGTAAAATCCACTGGGGGAAAAAAGAATAGGTGTTTGCTACTAAACCCTTATTGTGTTTGAGTGCATTCAGTACAATTTGGTGTGATACTCCAGTAACTGGGACCGGTTGTGTTACTTAGTGAGTATATTAGAGAGTGTCTGATGCTTTTTAAGAGCTTCATAGTCAAAAGGTAAATGGTAATTTCTAGTCAGTGCATAACTCTGACAACATAGATAAATCCTCCAGGGACCTGACAATACAGCGAAAAGGTTTGAGGCTACTGATTTTCAATCAAGGAGTTTGCATCAGATGACCTCTATTACCTTCTGGCTTAGTATTTGCCCTGAAAGAGACACTTGTCAAAATTGTCAAAAAATGCGAGTGGACTTCTTAAACAGAGATTTTACTTTTGCACTGGAAAAAAGGCAGACTAAAGATTGTTAAATCACCAGTGGACAGACGATTAAAAAAGAAAAAAGTCCGATAAATGAAAATGATAAATTTAGTCAAAGTGGAAGGAAGGAATGAAGATGGAGAGAAAAGCTGTAAAATCAGGACAGTCTTTTGAGAAGAAGGAAGCATGAATGGTAAATGTGTCTTATTTCTGTAAAGCTTCTCTGTTTTCTCAAGTGTTGTTCCCAAAATGTGGTTTTAATGATTTGATTATGAGTTAAACAAAGTAAAGATGATGATGTAGTTATGATAAATTTACGACGTGATTGAGGAAATCTCTGTCTGTACTCCCTGGGAGGCTGGTTGAGCTTTAAAAAGTGAACTGCGTCTCGAAAATGCACGGATAATACAAAAATACTTACCTTCTACAAGAATTTATAAGATCCTATTATCTACGTCATGACAAACCTTGTTTCCTACAGTGGCAGGCAATTTGATTTAGCTCACTGCAAATCAAATTATAGGTTATTGCAAGTCATCACTGAAAAGGAAAAAAAAAAATTAAGTTGTGGTTTTGGCATGCCAGGAGTTCAGGGGGTCACGGGTGAGTCAAGTATGTGCTACAATACAGATGAAGTTATTCTACATGTGACAGCATGCGTCTGCAGATTAGATTTCTTCCATAACCTTATGCAACCCCTGGATGTCTAGATTTGAAAACTTTCTTTTACTGGTGCCTCTGTTTTTTTTTTTTAATAAACTATATTCTTGCTTGTTAAAAATTGTCACTTGTTTTTTAGATTTGTTTTTTTTTACTTCACATAACTGAATATTCTTAAAGAAGATATGTTAATAAACTTGAGAGTATTTACACCAGGCCTTTTAATCTACGTAAAGTGCAAACACTTAAACTAAAGGGTTTAAGTGTCTGGAGTGTAGACAGAGGTGGTGGGAGTGAAGGGAAGAAAAGCCGTCAGATAATGGAGTGAAATTCTTGGCTTCACCTCCTGGGAAAATCTGAAGAAATCTTCTGCTGCTGAGGTTAAATATACACAAAAAAAATAAAATAAAATAAAATTGTGAAATGGTCTTGATAGGTGAACATTCACTTTATACTTTTATTTTTTTTTTTAAACTTTTTTTCAGTGTATTTTAGTTTTGCTAAGTATGAATGGAACAGGGAGAAAAACCTTGCTCTGTGCAAAGGCTTAAACACATTTGAAATCCTAATTTTACTTCCTCTTGAGGTGCAAACAGGAACGTGCAATTTCTAAAATTCGAAAAAGCCTGAACTCAATACTTCATCAGGCACCAGAACAGGAACTACTACTGCAAGATGTTGTGGACTAAATTAGCTACTTCCTGGCCACAACGATGAGCATTCTCACTGTGAGGTTTACTGCCATCCAAACACAAAATCCATATCATGTATCAATGAAATACAATGGCAAATGTTATATTTTTTTATTATAGATATTATGATTGACAACGGAGAATGTTTAATTAAATTCTAATACAAAGGTTAAAAGGGAAACCTGCTGCAAGAAACTTTAAATGCAATGATGTTGACACTGTGCTGAGTCATGACTTTGTGGAGTAAGATTACACACAGGAACCCCAACATTAACTATTTCTTTTTTTGTGACTTCCTACATTTTCTCCAATTCATAGTATGAACTTCACAGAAATGAATGAACCCATCTATGATACATGCAGTGATGAAAATGAAGCGCCTGCTCTTTCTCAAGCTGCTCTTGGACCTCAGTTCAAGAGCAGCTGAATTACGGGCGTTAAAAGGTTATATTCTTCTTCTTTTCCTCTGTTTTTAAATGTTCTCAGAACACCAGGGATACAGCAAATATACACGTGAAACACATTTGGGGATGTCAGTTTGTACAAACCCTGGATTTTTACAAGTAGCCTGTGTAAACCTCAATCGAATCGAATATAAAAACTACAAAAAAACCTCATTAATTATTATTTTTACAAGTACATAAAGCACCTAACATTGCAGTTAACGTTACAGTTTTGGCTTGTATCAGGGCAGTGGTGAGGGGGGTTGTGCTCTCTCTCTCTCTCTCATATATTGTTTTAATAAAAGCTGCATCTCCTCACCTTACCGTAACTGTCACACCCATATTCTGAAGCACCCATATCTGGGTCACTGATGTCTCTTTATCAACTGGATCTAAAATTTTTCCTTTAGAAAACAATCCCAAAACACTAGAGTGCTAGTGGAGATGTTATGATTGTCTATTTATTGAAACCCAGTGGAATATTTCATATTTTAATTTAACTGTCTTTCTTAGATCTTTTTTCCAATGACCTGACACAGCTTCAGTTCTTCATCAGCAGCCAAACTCTTCATTTACTCTATGTCATTCTCTTCATTGTCTTCCATCTGAGGCAGCTCTTTCTCTGGCAACAGGCCGTAGCTGTTGAGGAAACCCTCCACGTCAGTAGCAAAGAATTCCTCATTTAGATGCTGTGTGCAGGATAGGAAGTTTCCCAGTAGCTCTCCAGCTTTGTACACTAGCAGTGTGGGTAAATATTCATCTGAGAATCGCTCGGCGGCACCGGAGGCGACAGCATCAATCCTGCAGAACTTTACGGTGGGATACTCAGTGGCCAGGCAGTCAAGGCAGCTGTTGAGTGCCTCACAGCCTTTAATCCCATTCTTGTAGATGTGGACAACCACAACCGTGCTGTGATGCTCTTTTTCAATAACTTCTAGGAAAGCCTCTCCACTGTCCAGGTCATAAACGCCTTCAAACTTTGGCCCAAAGCTGAGCTTGTCATGCATCTCTTGCATGCACCGCTTTCTGTAGCTCTTTAGACATCCTTCATCCTCCTCCTTAAGTAATTCATACTCTTGGACACTCATCTGAAGGAAATATATTAAAACAGTAGTTACAGTTTTGGTTTGATATTTATCTGCAACCTTTGGAATGGCAAACATTTGCTCCTTGAGGCTAATGTTTTCTAAAATAACTCTAAAATAACAAGAATTTCTACAATTTGCTACACATCAGAGTTAGGCACTGGTGTAGCACTGTGGGAACTGGGCTGTGCCATACCTTGCGGTTAAGGTTTGCTCTGGAGGTATCTTTTGCTCTGCTGGGGGATGACATTTGTCTCAGCAGTTCCCTTTTTGCAGGAGGTAAGTTTTCTTGGTCCATGCTTTCCAGCTTAAACCTCCTCCAGTCATTGATCACCCCTTTGGGGCCTACGGAGAAAGGAAATAGTTGTTTGTGTTCTGGGAAATTACTAATGTCTGTACTAAACTATTTATGAATGCAGAGTGGCAAGAACAAAACAGGAGTGGGAAGACAGTTAAAGATGCTTCAACAGACAGGATTTAATTCATGTCTCTCAGGCTTGCATGTGGCAGCTGTGGTTTTATAAAGCAGTAGTCATGAACGTCTTTGTTTTAACAGTGATGCTGTATATATTTATCCTGTGAAATCATTGGTCAAGCTTATGGATAATGCATGTCTTTTTTCAAGTAGTGTACCAATCCCTTTTTCAGGAAGTGTACCAGTTACTTCAGCCTTGCATAATAAAAAGAAGATTACAGCATCTGTTAACCTCTTACAACCCCCACGTCACTGATGACCTGTTTAGAGCTTTGATTTTCAAACAGTGAAAACAAATCCACAGAGAATTTTATTTAAAAAGATGTGCAAGAGTGTCAGCAAACTCTTTTTTGTATATTTTGCATAAATAAAGTCATACAAATACAAATTTGAACAGTAGCATGTCACTAATTTCTAAAGATATGCTTGTTTAACATGTGACTCAAACGCATCCTAACACAGGTCAGGTTGTGCTAGGTTGTGTTTGAGCCACAGCCGACCTTAATCTTTATCAGATTGGTGGTGAACTGGTGGATGTGAGGTTGACTCTGCAGATTTACACTCTGCCTTTGTCTTTCTTTTTTACTTTTGAAACTATTTTCTCAACGAGTGATCTCACAATGTTTGTGAAAACACCATTTTACAGTACAGCTAAACTAATAAACAAGCACAAAGTGTCAGTTGCTGTGTGAGGTTTTAAACCTGTGTGGGTCGCGGTCTCTTCCAAGTCAATCAGTTGGTCAGACATTTTTCTGATTGGTTACCTGGAGGGCAAAAATTGACACCGTTAATGATTTATATAATGTTTTGGTTGTCATTGCAACAGATTTAGAGTCACTGCTACTGGATATCCGGTGACTTCCGTGATTTTTAATTAAATTAATGCAGTCTAAGAGGATTACTGACCTGCGGCAGACTTGCGTGCTTGCTATAAGTCCTTAAAGCTACGGCTTGAAGAATGAGCTGATGAAAGTGGCCCCTAAAATCATGAAATGCAATCATGAACACAAGATTACACAATAAAAAATGCTGAAATTTCAGTGATTAAAACAGATGTGTGAGTACAACAGAAACGACACATTTATTGATACATTAGCACGTGAAATCATTTAATGAATACAAATCTGTTCTTTCAAATTCTTAGTGCAAATGGTGGTAAAATTCCCTTCTTGCTAAACTTTTGACTGTCACACTGCTTCCTAATGTCTCTGATGCTGCTGTTTGCACAGGTAGGTTGGCCTATATCCACCCCTATCCTGTAGCCAATATCTGATTGGATTAAATGATATGTCCCCAGGGTTCCAGTTAGTGGAGTCCTACTTCCTGTATGAGGTCACAATGCTCATCTGGCGTAATGATCTTTATGACCACAGGTCTAAGTCGCAGTTCACAAGAGGTGATTTTCTGTGATTAGCTCTAGCATTAGCAAATGGAGCTAGGTAAATAACCTATACTTATTTATTTATTTTACATCTGTTTCTCCGTGTGTGTGTTAGTGAGAAATAGAGGTCTTGTAACCATCTGACTTCCAATTAGTCACAGACCCATGACTAAACTCAGCACCAACAGAATGAATTCTTTGTTTGTGCTCTGCACAGAAGCTTTTACTTTAAATCAAGGAAGAAACTAAACAAGAATAAACAAAAACAGTGTCTCTGATACATAACATGGTAACATAATATAAATTATACACATGAAACCAAAAAAGAGCCCCAAAGTCTATGTATGTAAGCAAAACATGTTGACCAAATAGCTTGTATGCTTAAAATTATTTCATTCAAAACCCAACTTCACATTTTTAAACCTGCCTGTGTGAGTTTTTACTGGATTATTAACAAAATTGTCTTACCTCCCACGGTCACAGTAAGGTTCTTGCTTTGTAGCAGCAGAAAACTCTGCACTGATCTACACTAGATCACTTCACTGAGCTATCTGTTGCTGGACAGTGTGTGTTTTTGTGTGCATGCGTGTGTCTTTTCCAGCCAATGAAATTGGTCTAATGGAGATTTCAAAAACAACCCTGTAGACCAAACAGAAATAGAGCGCAGATCCTAAGAGGATTTCACCTCAGCAATTAGAAGACTCAACTTGATAAAGGCCTGACTACACTTGATGAAGAAAGAGAGAGAATGACAAAAAAGAAAGAGAAAAATCAGCAAATGTTCTCTTTTTTAAGTTTCTTTCTTTCTTTCTTTTCTTTCTTTTTTTTTTTTTTCCAAATCGCACATTTAATGCATCACTTGATCAGGCAGCTGATAAGAGCCATCCCTATTCAAGAGCAGTACACAAGAGCCACTGTGTTGCATTTTTTATGAATAGAACATTAAGAGTTAACTCGAGGAATAGCACCATATCCCCAAGATGAACTTTCAAATAAAGTGATCCTGTCTGGAATTCAAAGTTCTTCCAGGCATAGCGCTTCACACGAAACACATGATGGGAATCTTTCAAAACACAAAACACCGCTAGCTAAGGGTGGGGAATATCTAGTGATACACTTTATCATGTGCTTCACGACTGTTTTCCACACAAAAATCCCACTGTAGTCGCTTCTCATTTCTAAAACCTAGATTTCCCTTACAAGTAGATTGGTAGTTAAGTTTCAGAATTAAGCAAAATGTTCTTTTGAGGTAACCCCCCCCAAAAAAACAACAAAAAAACAATGTCAACAAACAAAAAGCCACTACATGTGCTCCTGTTTTATTTGTTGGTTGTAACCAAGTAAGAAATACTGAGAATATTAACAAACACAAGTAGTAATAATAAAGCAGCAACAATTGTAAAAGTCTGGTGTGGTTAGGTAATTAGTTTCTTCAAGTTAAGACAGAGTGTAGCCTAAATTCTTGTTATACTTTTGTAATGTAATGCGTGTTGTCTCTTTGCATGTCTCCACAGCTCAAGCATTTAACTTTTCAGTGGCGAAAGAGGAAGACGTGATTTACTTTGGTTTAAAAATGTATACAGCTGTTCCTCAATATTAAAATAGTCAATAACTAGAACCTTTCTGCATTCAGAAGGACGTTTATATGGATAATCAGCTTTATCCATTAAAGTAAAGAAAATTTACCCCTTCTAGTTTTTATATTTTCCTAAATACGAGTGCTTGTTACTGATCCTTAAACAACAACATTTAATACACTGTTTACACAGTAAACTGGTGATATAGAGTGATGTAAAAATGGTAAATACTTTAAATAGAATAAGTGGAAGAAAGTTCATAAGTATTTTCATAAGTATAAGTAAACACAATTACTTTCCATTACAGACGTTTCTCATCCACCCAAAGCATCTGAATAGCATTAAAGCTAATATCTTCACAGCAAAAACTGAGGTCGTTTGTTTCTCTTTAGAGCAGCATAAATGCAGGAACTACACCTTTCAGTATGTCTGTGAAGGTTCTCAGTCATCCAGGTCATGGTAGTCTAAGGACGTCCAGCCATCTGACCTCAGGTAATTACATGATAGTGTGGGGCTAGGTTTTCACAATGGGTTCACCCAAAACCTTGGCTGATTGAGACCCACACCCGTTTTCACACCTGGGCTCATGTGATTAGGTAGAGGATCCACAGGGGGTCTATGACCCTCTTGGGGGACACTCCCATAAGGCTTTAAATCTGGGACTCTCCACCATTTGCTCTTAGAACTGAAGAAGCTTCTCGGATGAGAGGTGAAACGTCTTCAAGAAACTTAAAGAAGTCCAGACGCTTTTCTTTCCAAGCTCCTTAGACTATACCTTTCAAGTTTTATAGTTTCGCAAGCTTTCATACAAGAAGGAATCACCTCTTCACATTTTACCTTCATGCATCATTGCAAGCTTTCCATTTTCTGAGTGCTGAATCACTGCAGTGCATTTAGCAAGGACAAATGCTCTCCACACCCAGATGATATTTTCTGCAACCGTGTTTGACTTCTGTCCTTCATCTCTATGTCTGTGTCCTGCCTTTATTGGCTTAAAGGATTACTGGACTTTTTTATTTAGGCACACAGAGCATGTATGTCAGGTGGGGTTCCATTATTCTCAGTCACTCGATAAGCCCGGGTTGCTTACAGTGGAATTTGGCTGAATATTTTGCACCTTTTGTGCTAAAACTGTCTGTCAGCAGCAGCTATCTATCTATCTGAAGGTTCTAAAAAAAGATCAATAACTATCATTAACACCAACAACTGTGCAAGTATTTATTTTAAAGTTTGTTTTCTTTAGTGACTTTTGTGAGAAAATATGCTTTCAATTGAATTCTTTTATTAAGCACAAGGTCACACAGCCTACTGCAAACCTTATATGTATTAGTCTTTTGTCTCATTTAATAATGAAAATACAAATGACTCAAATGGGTATTCTCATTGTCAGTATAATGGCAAACATAATAGTTTACTGCCAGTATACTGCTAGCGCTGGGTCCAAGGTTGAATAAATGTGGAGGGATTTGTCAGGAAGGGCATGTGGTGTAAAATCTTTGCCAAATACAACATGCAAGATTAGGATTTCCATACTAGATCGGCTGGGGCCGAGTTAACAATGACTGCATCTGGTGTTGTTGGCCCACAGGTAGACGGTATAAACTGTGTTACTGCTGGCTGAAGACAAAGGAAGAGGAAAGAAAGAATATTCAGAGGCAGAGAGAGAAAAAAAAGCAGGAGTGTGGAGGTTAGAGTAGAGGCTTTAAATGTAGGGACTATGACTGGTAAAGGGAGAGAGTTGGCTGATATGATAGAGAAAAGGAAGGTAGATATAGTGTGTGTCCAGGAGACGAGGTGGAAGAGAAGGAAGGGTGGGCGCTGTGGAGGTGGAGTCAAGCTGTTCATCATGGTGTAGATGGGAAGAGAAATGCAGTAGGGGTAACCTTAAAGGAACAGTATGTGAATAATGTCGTGGAACTGAAGAGAGTGATAGACAGGATCATGATTTGAAGCTGGAAATCAAAGGGGTGATGCATGCTATCAACGTTTATGCCCCACAAGTGGGATGTGTATAAGAGGAGAAAGAAGAATTCTGGACTAAGTTAGATGAAGTGGTAGAGAGTGGCCTCAGTGGGGAGGAGTGGTGATTGAAGAAGACTTTAATGAACGTGTATGTGAAGGGAACTGGGGTGATGAGAAGGTGTTGGCTAAGTATGGTGTTAGGGAGAGAAATGGTGGTAGTGGATTTTATGAAAACCAAGGAAATAGCTGTGCTGAACAGAGAAGAGGGAGAAACATGGGGTGACAGAGGAGTGTAGGGAGGTGCACACCGGTGGACTGCAAGTTATGCAGATAGTGCAATCTGAAAGAGATAGGAGAGAGCAGGTTGCTGTCAGGGGAGAATGTAGACAGCATCAGATAGCAGTCTGTACAATGGCTTTGGAAGTCAAGAAAAGGCAACGAGTGAAGGCGGAGGTGAGGATTAAATGTTGGAGAAGAAGGAGGAACGTTGAGTCAAGGGGGATGCAGAGACAGGCTCTGGGTGGTAAGAGTTACCAGATGAATGAGAAAGTATAGGAAAATAAACAAAGGAAGAGGTTAGTGAAGAAAAAGTGGGATAGTCAGGGACATGATTAAAGTAGGCAGTTGTACAGCAAAGAAAGAAGTGACAAAGGCAAAGGAAAAGGCTTAAATTTGAGTTGTGTGTGAGAGTAGATACTAATGAAGGAAAAAAGGACTGTACTGATTGGCTAGGCAGAGAAGTCAAGCTGGAAAACATGTGCAGCAGGTTAGAGCGATTAAGGATAGAGATGGAAACGTGCTCACAAGTGAAGAGTGTGTGTTGAGAAGATGGGGACAGATGGAGGACAGTTAGTGAATCAGGAAGTAGATCGGATCACCGAGGAGGAAGCTACGATGTATTCTTTCATTTTGCTTGTACCACTCAAATTTCTTCCACTGTCCACTCCACTCCACCAGCCACCGCCACTGGATATGCGCACTTTGCTTTTGTTTGACAGAGTGGCTATTCACGAGTTCATAAAAATCCAAAAGATATTTCACTCTTCCTGCAACAGTGAAGACGATGAAAAATCAGCAAGCAGACATGAAGCCTATGACTCCAGATGGATAGGTTGAGGACTAATGATCAAGACATTGCATACTTTTAACCGGGAACTGATGCCATGGTCTAAATATAAAATTAAAATATGAAGTACTAAAATACAAATAAAAGGGCACTTATCAAATAGGACGCTAAAAGACCAGGTGATTGAACACTACCTGGGTTCCAACTGTGCACATACTTGATTCAGTGGCTCTGTTATACCATCATTAATTGGATCACTTCCTTTGGCTGTGTGAAAGGTCAAGACAAGTCAAGACAACTCTTGAACGCTAGAGGTCAGCCTTCACCCTAATTCATTTGACTTTCAAAGGTTGTAAAGGGTGGTGAGTAACAGTTTCTCTGATTAGCTTTTTTCACAGTTCTCCAGTGACGGCTGAATTCTTCACAGAATTTCTTACTTGCGACCAACAGAAAGAGTATTTCTGTTTCTGTTTTTAGCATTTGAAAATGGTATTTAACACACAGGCAAATCAATAAGTACAGCTGGTTCTCCTCCACCACATAGTTTTAGTCTTAGAAGAGTAAATACCTACTTGCCTACTTAATGCAACTTACTTTTCTAAGAACTGAAAATAAAGTATTAGATTATACTTTGTAAATCAAAGGAGCATTAGATTAGCACAGTTCCATATAGAGCTGTACATGAATTTGCATATTCACCCACTCATTTAACATAGATTTTCTTTGTGTTTTTTGCCTTGTACCCTTATATAATTTCTTTTGCATTTAATGCAGAATAACATTTTCTTAACAATTTTTGCCCAGGCCTCTCGCATTTTGTGTTTTTTAATATTGTGGTTGGGTAAAATAACAATAGAAATGTTGAAAATTTAACAAAAAACCCCCAACCTCTCCACAGTTGAACTCCAAAAACATCCTGACGCCTTATTTCTTCATGACTTGCCACAGCCACTATGCTTTTGTTTGGTTTATAAATATGCATTTACGTCTACCAGCATGTCAGGTGCTGGGTCATTTAAAAGGCACATCAGATTGATGTTTTTAGGTTTCAGTGGTAGGTGGGAAAATAATAAAATAGAGACCAGGAGGAAACAAAACGATTGTATGCGACATCTTGCCTCTCCCACCACAGTATGGTTTCAGCTAATGCTTTACACACCTCTGTGCTGTGGTTTCTCAGTAACATGGTCTTTACATATCATTGAGGCATGAAGAGCAACATGAAGGTGTGGAGTGTCGCTGGTTTTATGTAATAGATGCAAGAGATCTCTCTTGTGTTCGGTGCTGTGGGCAGGATAAAGGAGTCCCTTTACCTGCATATTACTCAGGTTACTCAGTCATGTTTACATTCCTTAGATAAGAAGGAAGCAACTGCTTTTCCCGAGGCTATCGGTCATTTAAATATTAACAGTACCAGGCAAAAGTTATTTTTTCATCAGTTGGAAAGGGGACAATGACAGTTTTGCTCTTGAAAGCGAAGTTTGATTTAGTATGCTTTTTTTTTTTTAGCTTTTGACATAAAAGTCAAGTGCCAAGTCAGTCAAGAGGAAATTACTTGCTGCCATTTTTAACAACAACTTTCTTAATCTAAAACATTTTAACTCCTAACTCATTTTAAATGTATTTATTATAATTAGAAGTAATCTATTAAAAAGTATATCTTTTACTCAGCTCACTCTTTAAAAGCTACTATTTCCACAACAGCAAACCTTTGGGTGTTTTAGTGCCTGGACTTTTGGTCTGTAAAAAAAACGAAACATTTATGGTTCTGTAAGTTTCCCCTGACCAGGATTGGACCTAGTTTGTCTTCTTGGTGTGATGTGGTCATTCCTAGTAGTCTTCCAATATTATGACAGCTGTGGGCTATTACGTGGTTAGGAGAATGTCCAGCGTTGCTTTACTTGAGGCACAAAAAAATCCACTCCGCTGACTCAGGAACTTTCATTTCCAGTTGATGAGATATCACAGACTGGCAGTTACCGGCTGTCTCTCCACGGTGGTGAGTAAAAAAAAAAAAAGTTGAGAAAACAAAAAATGACGCAGAACATGCGTCAGGTGATTGTTTGCTCACAGTCTAGAGGTTTCCCCCCATTTTTCATACCAAGGTCAGAGGGTCAGCTTTGCTGTGAATGATGATCTCCTTTTTACAAACCTCTTCATCCTAATTTCCCAGACGTGGACAGCAGCCTTGCGTTGTGCAGCCACTTGCATGCAGGTGTGAAAATAGACAGAGCTCCAAGTTTCCTGTCTCCACATTTTTTCCCTTATTGCCACTTTGGTATGCTCGTTTCTCTGTTAAATATTTTTCTTCACTTCATTCTCTTCTTCACTGCAGGCTTTGACAAATGAATAGCTTCTTTGATTAAATCCAGTAAATATTTGTGCTTTCTTCCTGTCTAATTAGTTGTAACTAGGTGTAGTAACTATGTATAGTTATACCTATACATTATAGGTATAATGGCAGTTAAATAAGACTCTCTCCTACCTCATAAACCACAGTAATATTTTTTTTAAAAACCAATCAATTTATGTTATGTTACAGTAACATAAATAAGGAATCTTAAATCTAAATTTGGCAGTAGGTTTGATTCAAAGAGCTGCTGAATTGCAAAACCTTGACAAGAGTAACTGATCAAAAAATTATAAACTGAGGGAGGCTGTTATAATAAAATATCTCATAAACATTATATCCATTCCAACAAAATATTTGCTCAAGCTATTTTTCTGTCATTAGTTCCTCCATGAAGATTATCCAAGGTGACTACAATACCCATCCATCCATCCTCTTCTGCTTATCCTTGCCAGGGTCACAGGGAGGATGGAGCCCAAAGGTCACCAGTCTGTCACAGGGCAAACACACAGAGACAGCCAACCATTCGCACTCACATTCACACCTATAGGCAATTTAGAATCACCAGTTAACTGCATGTCTTGACTGTGGGAGGAAGCTGGAGTACCTGGAGAGAACCCACACAAACACAGGGAGAACAAACTCCACACAGAAAGGCCCCAGGCAGATGGTGGAGTCAAATCAGGAACTTCTTGCTGTGAGGCAACAGTGCGAACCACCACGCCACTGTGCTGCCCGGAGACTGCAGTGCCTCTGAGAAAATCACTCCCTACATTTAAAAAAAATAATAATAATTTGACTGAGCACACATTGTATTGCATTCAGTTTAGTTATATATAGATGCTGGGAAATAGCTCAGAAAATTATTATGTCAGTTACGGGAAAAAATAGAAAACTTGCTTTGAACAAACCCCTTAAAGCTCTAATGAACTGGATGAACCTGACATCTTACCATACTTGTTTCCACTGCTCTCACTGACAGTAAGTTACACCAAATGCTTACTTAAAACACTGAGTCTAAGTTAAAGGGGATGGAAAGTTTGATCAAGTCCAGAAAGTCTCAGGATAGTTCTGTGGCTAAAATGAGAAAAAATTGCATAGTTTGAAGGTTATGTCTGAATGAGCCTCCCACAGTCTGCATGTGAGCACAGAGAATGTCACTGGGAATCTGGGAGTCACTCGTCTGATCTTCCACCGTCATGCACTGGGTCTTTTACATCTCCAATTAATTTGACCAAAAATGTTCATTCCAATTGTTTGCGTTTGTCTCACTGTTTATATGTCAAATATAAACAGTATTTATATAAAATGATTTGAAAGATCTTTAAGTCCATGTGTTACTGATGTCAGCTTAGTTTGCAAGTAAAGATTAGTTGACAAAGCTTTCCAAACTCTAATTCTGGACACTTGGGTGTGTTATTTTTTCATAGATAAATAAATTAACAAGTAAATTAATTAACTTTGACAATGATGCACCAAGCAGGAGTATTTTTTCTATTCTTTATATTTCTGTATAGCATCACTTTTGACTCTAGACCACTCTTTTCTAACATATTATGAGTTATCTGGAAACTCTATTTAGGTAATAATGAAGAAAATAATGCCACCAGGTGAATACCTGGAACAATGTAGCTGGAGAATCAAAAGCGTTGTTTGTTTCAGACCATTCAGAGCCCTTAAATCCATATGATGTCAGATATGATCTCTACATAGGATTGACAATTTCTGGCCAACTCAGCTTTTCAAGAGTCGGTGAGTATGTGTGTGAAAACTTTCTATGTAATATCAAATCTAGAGTAAGAAACCAGTTCACACCCAGTTCTGAAAGTGGAAATGTTTGCCTTTGTATTAATCTAAGCTCACACTGTGGAAGTGGACAGTAATTTTCCCATGTGTTCGATTTTATATTCATTATCGTTATCAGTGATGTACCTGAAAAAAGGCAAAGTAATTATAACACATGAAGCTCTGTTTTTAATCTGCTGGATAGTTGTTGAAAATTTCACTAAAGACCCCTGCATGCATAGTTCGTGCTAAACTATTGTGAAATAATTTGCGTAAGAGAGGAAGGATGGGAGTGACTCGTGCGTCTGTCACTGTTGCTACTACTACATTCATAAATACTACTCACTTACTCATCACAAAGCTATGCTGTTTTCTTCCGATTAGCTGCACTTTACTTGTTCAACTTCAATGGGAAAAAGTGACGCATATTTTAAAAACACTGGGCAGTGTTAAGTGTGTCTTAACCTGCCGCTGGGAGGAGCTCACAGAGCACAAGGAAAAGGATGACTTTATATGTCAGCGTTGGTCAGTTTTTAAGGCAAAATTTATAACAATACAGGCATAGATAAATAAATTTATATATATAAATTTGACATATGCCCACAAATATACATGCTCGTATAAAAAAGTCTTAACTCTAAAAGTAAAAAAATCAAACGTGGCTCCAGAAAATAATACATGCCAATAATCAAGTTGTAACACTGCAATGTGATAATTTTCAGTATCTAAAACATAACAAGAGGGGAAAATTCTGGATATGTTAGATAAAACAAAATGATACGTGGTCAGAACCTTTTTAAAAAAAAATTTGCTATTGAATTAAGAGAGAAGAGACAACAAGAAGAAGTTTATTGTCATTTCATATGGTATTTCGAGAAATGCCCAGGCTGAAACGAAATACTGTTTCTCACCAGCCTCTACAGTGCAATAATCAATACAAATTGAAAAAGAGCAGTAAAAAGAGCAGTAATAAATCACAGCAATAAATAAGGATAAATAGTATAAATTCTAAAACAAACTCAAATCTAAACAGTCACACTCATCCACTTCATACTGAAGGGGGACAATGTGTATTTTCTTTAATTAAAAAGCTTTTGTATTTAACTAAATATTTGAGTTTAGGGTTTAGTGATTTTGATTCGCTTCTTTAGTGTTTAGTTTATTAACAAACTGGACTGTACTG
>VVHJ01027298.1:0-14384 GCA_015107715.1 Tylochromis polylepis
TGCAGTTGAGGGGCAACAAAAGAGAGTGCCTGGAAGAGAAAGAAAGAGATAAGCGTGAATATTTGTGGTGTGTGTGTGTGTGTGTGTGTGTGTGTGTGTGTGTGTGTGTGTGTGTGTGTGTGTGTGTGTGTGTGTGTGTGTGTAAACCTGGTTTGAACCCAGCTCTCTGGAGGACCCTGTTGCCTGGATTCTGTCCTATCAGCAAGCGACCATCTGCCCTCCTCCCGGCCCTCACACTCCTACAGGCATCCTTTGCATTTTTCATATTTTTACACACACACACACACGCTTATTTCTCACTGCATACATTGTCTCACCTCACATATCATGCATTCAGCCACGTGTTAGACACATACACAGCTGCTCCCTCTGACACTGTATGCCATCTTTGACTCACCAGAGATGATTTATACTCTGGTGTCATTGTCAGCCCTGAATTGTCTCCCCTATCTTGTGTGGAAGCGATCTCCCAGGGATTTTGCACAATGGTCTCAGAAAAGCAACCAGCCAAAGCTATCAAATATCATTCATCTGTTCACGAGCTGTTTGTCTCTTCCCCTTTTCAAGCCCGCTTCGCACCCAAACCCATGCTCCGTCTCTACATTGGTGCTCCCGCAACTTGCCTTTTCTCTTTCCATACCCTGCTTTTTCCTCTCTGTTTCCCTTAGAGCTCAAAGAAAAGGGCAGAGAGCTAATCCTTCAGCATTGTTGGGTGGGCTTAGTATTGTCGTATGGCAGCAAGCACAGAGGGAGAGGGATTATGCGATAGATATGCCAGAGTATACCCAGTTCAACATGTTGATACTGAACAGTTCATGCAGAAATATTCTCATTTTTCATGCATGCAGCAATCCACACAATGACGGAAACAAAACCAGAGGAAAATATGACAGTTATATTTAATGAAATATTAGAAGTAATCCATTGTCATACAGCATTTTATCTCTGATTATGATACATTCATAAGAATCTCTTTTTTTTAAAACCTTGCAGAGCATGTTCTTTTACGTCATATTCATCTCTCTCTCTGTCTTTCTATATATAAATTATATATTTAGTTTGCCTTTTTTCTGGCTCACTTATTTACAGTCCAACGAGATACCACAAGTGTTTTTCCACACGCACAACATCAAGACAACAGTGCAATGTGGCTTCTACAAGTCTACAAGAAGGAATCGGGGTAGAATGGGAACAGTGACACGCAGGGCGGGGCTTGAACCCCGACTTCTGACCTTGAAATGCAGAGGAACACTGAGACAGACGGAGATGGCAACAGACACTTATCAGGAGGACTTTTGCAATTTGTACTGCCAGAGGTGAAGTCGCACGAAAGAGAGGAGACACTGATGATCAGCCGATCAGCAGGATGACTCACCTCACCCTGCTTACAGAAGATTGAGTGTCAGTTTGGTATCTCAGCTTCAAGTGAACATAAATCACTGCAGGGTGAAGTTGAGTTACTGTGTTTTGTAAAGTCAGAGTTTGCAGCAAATGTCAGACCCGCAGCAAACCGCATGTATGAATTGGAACATTTTCCAGGTTGTGGATATACACGCAATCACTGCTATGACTTGCATGGACATGTGTAGCTTTTATAAGAGTTATATGTCAGCAGAAGCCAGAAGGGAACCTAAAGTAGCGCACTAATACACCAATGCGTACATTAGTCTGACAGTGATTCTCAGACTTAGAACCAAAACACGTGTAAACATAACTAAAGTGCAAAATGTTCAAAAGTAGAATTGCTTATCATATTCAAACACATCAGCCATCATAATAAATGAACAGAAACAGCATAAACTAAATATAATATATAAATAAATGTAACATACAAAAACAGAAGTCATATGCTGGCACTGGTATGAAATAAACAGTTTAGCTCCCATAAGGCTGAATCTGACTACTGATGTTAGAAGGCAATAGCATGCAGGCGAGGGATTTTAAGACACCAAACCAAACTTTTCAGTTCATTAGCTTCTTAGTTTCAGTCTGTTACTCCACTGAAATTCAGCTGCTGAACACACACTTACGCACACACCCATAAAGGCTTCAGTGTCTGCTGTGTCCCTACTAAAGGCTTAGATCAGACTCAGAGTTTGGACCAACAATTAATGGCATTGTTTATCGAGCAGAATTCAACAGAGAGGCATCATCATATTCAAAACCACGGTTTTAAAATGACATCAGAATCATAATAGTGCTTTAAGGATCAAAAGATAAATAAAAAGCCCCCACATCCTTTGGGCTCTTTCCCCATCAGTTCCTTTTGTGATGTAAGATTGTTGCTTCTTATTTCAAATTAGAAGTAAGTTAATGCTACATTTGTTTTTAATTTTAGTCTTACATACATGCAGCATCCTCACAAACAGACCCACGCTTGCACATTTTGGAGGCGAATCTCAGCATTTGAAAGACTCAAACATACAAAAACAATTTATTATAGCGTAAAAGAGATTTTTAATATTATCCTATAAATGTAGTTATTAGAACTGAGAGCAGCAGGAGTTGTGAGCATATTTGAAAAAATTGCTTCCAGTGCTCTCTGGTGGACAAATGCCTAACTGGAGGTGCAGTTTTTAAAATTACGTCAAATATATTTTAGGAATTTCTGCGTTACAGTTTAGTGTAACTTACTGGCTGACATCCTGTATACGCCCATTAAAGGCCTCACATCAGGGTTTAAATTATAGTTTTTCCAACTGTAATTACTGACCAGATCCAAAGTTTGCTTACTGTGAGATCTGTAATTTTCCTAAAGTTCCCTAAGAGAACTTTTCGTTTCAGCAACTCTGTAATTTATGGACAGAGTGTACGACAGGTCGAATAAAATGTCTGGGAGTAACTGTGATTGGTGAGTTCACCTAATTAGCTCAGCTACAGTCATGTAAAAAAGAAAGAACATCCACATTAAGTTTTACAGTTTTGTGTATCAGGACATCTGGTCCTTACCAGATCTTAAAATGAGGTAACTACAACCTGAGATGAACAATAACACATGAATTATTACACCATGTCATTATTTACTTAACTAAAACAAAGCCAAAATGCAGATGCAGTATGTGTACATCCTTAATGCTTCCACAGGATTTAAGAGGGTAAGTAGCAACCGGATGCTGTTAATCAAATGCACTTCATTACCGATCATCAGGAGGTGTGAGCACTTCTCTGAAAGGAAAAGGTTTTGCAGCTTGCTGGTCTGCAGCGTTCAAGTGTGCATTAACACACTGCCAAGGAGGAAAGACTTCAGCAAAGTTCATAGAGAAGGGTTATAATGCTATTTCCAAACAATTTGAAATCCGTCATTCTACAGTGAGAAAGATTCATCTCAAGTGGAAAACATTTATGACAGTTGTCAGTCTTCCCAGGAGTGGACGTCCTGGCAAATTCACCCCAAAGTCTGGCTGTGCAGTGTTTACAGAAACTGTAAAAAAACAAAGAGCTAAATCTGAGACTCTACAGGCCTCAGTTAGCATGTTAAACATTACAGTTCTTGACAGGACAGTTAGAAAAAGACTGAACTTTCTCCTGGTAACTCGTTTGCCCATTCCTTTTAAAATATGACATGAACCTGACAGCAAGGCTAACATTTGCAAAGTTGCATATGAATGAATCACAAGACATCTGGAGAAAACCAAACAAAGCAAATTAACACAAATATGTCACACCAGCTGTCTGGTACAGTAGTGGAGGTGTGATGATGTTGGTCTATGTTGCAGCCACAGGACCTGTGTACCTGCAGTCACTGAGAAGAATCAAGGTGTTGCTGTGGCCCAGAAATGCTGTTGTGGGACTTCAAGAGAGCTGTGCATAAACAGATGCCCACAAACCTCAATGAACTCAAGCTACATTGTAAAGATGAGTAGGAAAAAAAATGTCACCACAACAATGTGAGAGACCGATTTAGTCATGGAGAAAACAATTACTTCCGATTACTGATGCTTAAAGATGGCTACTGAAACATGGGGGATGCTTCATTATTCACATCCTGCTTCTTCATTTCAGCTTAATTTTTTTAATAATGACACAGTGTAGTATGTCATGTGTTGGTATTCACCAGAGGCTGTATATACATTATTTTAGAGACTGGTAAGGACCACGTGACTTTTTATTATGTCCTGACGCGTATTCTGACCTTAGAATTGAAAGAGGGTGTGCTTTCTTTATACCAGGACTGTAAGTACAGTCAACAAACTTCTAGAGCTAAATATTTTTAAAATAATGTGAAGTTAACATGCACAGGAGCATAAATAGTATTTTGCCCTTGCTTCCACACATACAAAACGTTGTCGGTACGTGCGCTTGATGAACGACAAGCGCACATAGAGCCTGCACCTTACACCACACCCCTAATATATCACAGCCTGGCATAAAGTTCAAAATGAACAAAGTGGACCTGCGTCTGTGTCTCTTATTGCTTTATGAAACATTTTCTGAAAGAAATGCTAAAAGAAAACAAGTGCCTTTTTTTCCATAATCCATTGGATACATGCTCGCACGGCTGATTTGGCCAGAGGCACCGACAAACAAGCTAAATCATTCCATCACACTAGGCTTACTAAGAAATGTAGCTAAAGATTATCAATGTGGGGCGCTAAGAGAGACTTTCATGGGCCTGAATAAACCATGCACTTTGATTCAGGCTGTGTATCAGTCACTCTATTTCTACACGACTGTTTGGCGTGCGCTCAATGCTTGAATGCATGGAAAATCTCCTAAATACAGCAGCATACATTAAGATTTGGGGGATTTTTTGGGGGCAAAATAATTGCCTCAGTTAGACATGTTTATGGAAGATGGGAGTTTACTATCTATTATGTTTTATGATTTTTCTTTTCTCGACTGCTTAAATACTGTAATATCCCTGTAATCTGATACATACAGTACAAGAATTCACAGGGTTCCTCTAGCTGATCCTAGACCAGCAGAGTAGGAATTCATAGGAGAAACACCTACAATATTTACACCATATGACAGACGACATAATACTGTAGTTCCAGCCTATCTATATTATTTATACTCATATATAATACATTTTTATCTATTAAATCTGAGAATGAAGTCAGATTCGTTAATATATTTACACTGAAATGTTTTCTTCCTCATGGCTTCTGTACAGTTCCTTTCACGTATTAAAGGTTCATTTAGTACACGTACACGCACACACACGCACTCTCTCTCTCTCTCTCACACACACACACACACACACACACACACACACACACACACACACACACACACACACACACACACACAGACAAAAAGCTGCTGGGTGGTGCGAGCTGCTACGAAGGACAACAGTGGGCACGCAACAGACAACAGGTAGAAGGTTGTGGTTGCAGTTGATGTGGAGGAGTTTTTCGGCAACTGCGTCATTTACTCCTGATTTGAATGCGTCTAGTTCTCACTTTTAAACCTACATTTCTTTTTTCTCTTCACTTGTTTTCCAGTTTCATCTCTGTTGTACCTTTTTTCCTTGTTCTGCATTCTTTCCTCCACTAGAGTTGGCATTTTACCCTTCTACACCCTCAACGTCCTGGCCAGTGAACGCCAAATACACCCCCCCTCTTGTTTTCTGTTCTAAGAGGTAGAACATAGGTGGGATGCAGCTCCCTCCTGTGGCGTGCCTATATGTAGTGTGTACTATAAGTGTGTGTGTGTGTTTCGTCAGCACTTGGGCTGGTCTATTTCAGAGCACTCCGTGTCCATGTCAGAGTCGTACAGCGAGTGGCCCGTGGGGTCACTCTGAGACGATGGCGGGTCTTGTGGTGTGTGAGTGTGTAAAGTGTGTGAGCGCGTATCGTCCTGGAAAGTGTCCGTGCGGGAGTAGAGGCCGAGGTCGGGGAGTTTCGAGGGCGAGTCGCTGCCCTCTGTGGTGTCGTTGTAGCGGAAGTCCTCCAGGTCGACGAACCACTCGGGCCAGAATCGCCGACGGATGCGCTCGCAGTACATGGCAAGGTTGATCAGCTCACCTGGGTGGAACAAACATCTCAGTAGCCACAACACTCAGAAGATATAACACTGAGCCACCAGTGATATAAGCGAGCACAGGATTAGAGCTCACAGTCCATAAAACAGCAAATAGCAATGCTAGCTGATGGCTCAGGAAACACTTTACTGAGCATTTCTGTGCAACTGCTTTAGCTGCCGACAAGCTGCTTTGCAACCCACCTACACACCAGTTGCTCATTTCAATCCCACCTTGAGCTTTTGTGTATACACCATATAAAGCACTACCTATAAAGTGGTCCTAACTGAAATATTATTTTCCAGTGATGATTACCCAGATTTAAAAAAAGAAGAAGAAAACACATTTTTATATATAGTAACACATTTTATATATAGTAAGTTTATAAATAGTGACAAAATTATAATACTTCTCTTTTCTATTGGTCCTTTTAGGCACTGCTGAGGTTTAAAGGTTAGCAGAAAAGGTAAACACCAGTGTCTAAGTCAAAGATCAGAGATTTTCTTCTTATTAATTATATTATTATTCTCTTAGATAAAAAAATAACTTGATTTAAAATTTAGAAAATTTAATTTTCATTTTGATGTTGCTCATCTTGCATCAGTTGATTATGATTTTCCCTAAAGGACACTGGATTGGTTTCCTCTCATGCAGCAGAGGGTTCAAATGTATGAATTCTGCGCTGAAAGTGTGATTACAACATGCAAAAGTTCACATTTCTATATCTCATAGAGCCATTAAAGATTCAGATAGAAAAAATGTGTGAATTCTTAATATAGGTTGTATATTAATATAATCAATATATACATTTACAATGCCAATTCCAAAAAAGATGGGACACTGTTTAAAACAGAAAACACAGCTCTGCAAATCTCATAAACCCATATTTTAGTCACAATCCAACAAAGAAAACATGGAGATATTTTACAGTATTTGCTCATTTTAAATTTGATGGCAGCAACACATCTAAAAAGAAAAAAAAGTTGAGGTGAGGTGAGGGCAACAAAACGCTGGAAAAGTGAACAGTACTAAAAAATAAACGGCTGGAGGAACATTTTGCATCTAATTCGGTTAACTACCATCAGGTCAGTAACTCAGACATTTCTCAGCAGAGCTTCACCAATCTGAAAAAATGTGTCTACAAACTGTAGAAGGATTTCAGAATAATGTTCCTCAATATAAAATTACGAACACTTTGAATATCTTATCATCTGCATCTATCCTCCGCTCCCAGACATTTACAGACTGTTGTTAATTAAAGAGAGGATGCTACACTGTGGTACACATGGCCCTGTCCCAACATTTTAGAGATGTGTTGCTCCCATCAAATTCAAAATTTAAAATGATACATTTTCTCTGTTAAAACATTAGATATGTTTTCCATGTTCTATTATGAATCAAATTTGGGTTTGAACGATTTGCAAATCATTGCATTCTGTTTTGTTTTACACTTTACACAACACCCTGACTTTTTTGGAATTGGAGTTGTATATACTGTACATACATCAGTCAAGTTCATTATTTGTTTGAAATTAGGTAGATTGCCTTTCTGGTGAATTCACCTTTGATTAGCTGCTCTGGCCGCGATCCCGGTAGCGTCCACATAGCAGGGGCCAGGTGACCAAACACTGCGGCGTCTACTGTTGAAAGCTTAGAGCCCATAATGTACTTCTTATCACCTTAGACAGCAGATAGACAAAAAATAAGTCAAACAGTGAAGCGTTTCCCCCTTAAATTCCTTTTTCTTCTGTTTTATAATAACATAAACGCATACTGGTAACAGATTAACTGACACCTTTAGTGAAAAAACTTTAACCTGAGAAACCACGTGTGATGGCCAAACAACTGCAACTCTCTGGTGTGTCTTAAATCGTCTATCATGAACTGCCAGGTTTGACAGGAACTGCAATGCTAAGTTTCTACCAAAGGAGGTCAGTGTTGAGCAATCCTTCCAGTTTTTTTTTCCATCCACTGCTAGTAACAAACATGATGTCTCTGGTTATTGGTCTCAAGGCACATATTGAAAAGCCACTGATCTGCCCCTGAGGCAAACTATGCAAGTAAAATGGTGACACATACTGAGATGGCACTTCACAATACAAAGGGATTTGTAAATTTACAAAACAAAGCAAAAAAAAAAAGAAGTGGTTTCCCACTGAAGACTCTAATATGACCACATCTAAATCTGGGTGATTTGCTGGATTCAAAGTTTTGATCCCATTTTTCTTTTGGAACAGCATACTTCCAACCTTAATGAAAACTTAAGTAGATTCAGCCATCCATAGGCTGACTTATACTATTTAAATTTTTTTTAAAAACCCTCACCTAGCAGGGTGGCCAGGGTGCGCATGTCCTTCTCCATCAAGGCGTACACCTCCTCGGTAGAGAACCGTCCAATCCCGTGACCGTACATCTCCCTCTTAACGATCCCACCCGTCAGGTGACTCAGGATCCACTTGAGTAGGTCACTCAGTGGACCGCTCACCGATAGCATCTTCTGGGTCTCCTCCAGGTTGTCCACCCACTGACAGTAAGCTATGGTCCTGTGAGATGCATATATATTTATATATATAGACACACAAATGCACTCCTTTAATACAAAAACAATCAGCTTGAATCTCAGCGGTCCCTCACCAGTAGAAGTGCTCCTCCACCATTTTGGTGATGGCACGTGATAAGGCCTTCTCCTGGGGTGTCAGGCTCTTGTTGAGGCTGACGCCCAGCTTCTCCTCCAAGAAGTCGATGATGAATTCAGTGCCACACACTTGCTCCTGGTTGTACTCGATCCACGGCATCTTTCCCTGCGGTGAAAGCTTCCCATCGAAGTAGTTCTAGAAGAGAGGTGGGAAAGGTGGTGGGAGGATGATGAGTAAATGTTCAAAGTGGTTGGTACATTCTGCAAAGAAACTGGGTGAGCTTTGCAGGAGAGATTTTTTTAAAAATAAATTCATGTTATTAAATAACAGACAAAATATTAAGTTCCTAAAGCTGTGCCTGTTTTTCTTTTTAAGTTTTGCAGCCACATAAATACCGTCGTACCTGATAGGGCAGGTCAACCATACGGAGGTAGGTCTCCAGCTTAAGGCAGAAAGGCGACAGGGATGGGGCGCCAGTTTTGGGCCTGGAGAACTGGTGGAGTATGATGGCATCTTTAGAGTCCAGCTCTTCCTCCTTTCTGTATGAGGCAAAGAGGGAAAGAGCTGCATGTCACACACACTCCAAGGGTTGTGAAAAAAACAACAACTAACCACTAAAATTTCATCACTTCAAATGTATAGTGTGGGTGTGAGGGTTGGGTGTGAGTCAACTGCATACATGGACACGGCACTCGTCTTCTATATTTCTACATAGACAGTTGCTCCTGCACAAATGATAGTCCTTTACAGTTTTCAGCATTTTTGGTTTGGATTGTGTTCTTCATCAGAAGTTTAGCCTTTTCTCTTGATGCTACATTTTAAATATGATGGATTAAGACTAATTTATCAGCCTCAACTACATCCCTGCTTTTCACTTTGATTAGAGGACTGATACCATCCTCATATCCAGCTGTTAGTAGTCTACTTCATATGATAGCTGAAAACAGGGAATCATTTAGCCTGATCCCCCTTTTAGGGAACAAAAAGGAAGTTGCCATGACACAAATCTTTAGATCTGAGTACAAACACTTGATTTAACATTAGACCATGGTTAAATTTAAGTTAGGATGAGGGTTAGGCAAGTATTTTGTATCAACTATATACAGAGTGTAGTTTTTTTCTACTACTGGATGTTATTAGCCCCTCTGATGTCAGTGAGAGTGGATATCATTAAATGGTCAGTTTTGGCACAGCCCCAGGGGTTTACAAGGGGCAGCCAATCAGAAGAAATCTGGCTTAAAGGGAGGGCGGCTTTAAAGGGAAAAGAGCTATTAGCTTCATACAGTGGATGAACTGAGTCTGACCCAAAGCCCATTATAAGATAAAGAAAAACTATATTGCAACTGTAGCAGAATCCATGAACAAACAAATATGGAGATAACCATCATAGTTGCTCGTAAAGCACTTATATTGGTGGTTATTGTTAGAGTAAGAGGGTTGGTGTATGTATTTAGCCAGTTTTGGGGATCATGCAAAGATAGACTTAAAGTAGTTGAGCAGATTTTATGGGGTAACTCTCTGAATCAGTATAATTTGGACAGCACATTTTTATTTAGTTTTAGCCGTAATTTTTTTAAATCTTTTAGTTTCAGTCTAGTTTTAGTTGAACAAATATCTAAAATATAAAACCACTGGTGTAAAAACTTGCTTTGTTTTTACTGGTGAGAGTTGTTCCACACAGTTTACAAAGCATCCTGTTTTCCTTGACATCAAATGCCAATTATGTCCATATGTCTACTCTTCTCTTCCTACCAAGCATTAAGATTTTGTTGCATTTCTGTGAGAAACAGGGAGCATGGGCGCTAGCTGTACCTAGTGGTGGGCAGATCGATCTAAATATGGATAGCATTGATACCAGTGCTGGTATTGGTACTGGATTGATACTAGCATGAGAGGGCTCATACTCTGTTTCTATCCTCTAAGTACAGTATGTCGCCCACTGACTTGTGTTTTTGAAACATGCAAACATCTAAAAAATGAACCTTTTTTGTCTTGACTGTCATGTATTTCATTTACAGCCTAAAGCACACTTGAAAAGACAAAGTCCTTTAGAGACATGTATATTTCCAAATATAGTTTCCAAAAAGCAATCAAATAAAAAAAACAACAACAACACAGTTTCATATCCATGAAAAGGTGAAAGTTGTGTTTTTATTGTGTTAACTAATTATTGTGGAAAGTAAAAAAAAAATCACAGCGATTTAGTGGTCATTAAAATGTGTTCAGAATTTGAAAATTGATAATGATTCGTCTCATAAGTCATGACACACTGCTCTCCCCTAGATAAACTGCCTTTATACACTGATATCAGTATCGGTACTGATATTAGTATCGGCAATACTGGCCCTGTATTTACTTGGTATCGGATCATACCAAAATTAGCAATATGGCTGCACTGTTTCCGGGACCAGATCAAATGTGCGACTCTAACCTTCTGACTGAATCACTTCCAGACTCATCGGCTGTTCTGATTGGCTCTCCTCTCTCCAGAATATTCTCACCTGGTTTTTATTAGTTGAGGAAACTGTCAGTACATTTCCTCATAGTTTTTGTCCTCCTGCTTTAGTTTTTATTAAGTTGCTCTCTTGCTTTCGTCAGCAAAAAAAAAAAAGGTCGTTGACGAAAGCTATGACGAAACAGGACTATATGTAAGTACGTGCATCACGTGGGCTGTCTGCAAGAAAACTGCAATATTAAAATAACGAATCGCCGCCCGGGTAATGTCAAAGCTGCCACAAGCACAGCCCGACGAAAAGCAGCACATTCACGCGGAGAGGATGCAGAATCAGGACAAGGAGCTGTCCGCCGTGTAAAGTGCTGAAACGACAAACAAGCCAGGAGGCTGAGAGCACAGGAGCTGTCTATTTTCAGTGCGGTGCTGAAATAGCCACTGACTCCAGAATAGAAAAGGATAACCTACAGCACACATGGCTGCTGACAGGACGGTGTAGCGAAAAGGGAGGCAGGGGGATAACTGCAACATATCAGCTCATACAGGTTAAAAAAAAAAGAGAACAAGAAAAACAACCGCAGAGGAAGCTTCCGTTTCCTCGTCTTAAAAGCGCATCGCCCAGTGCCATTTGCAGTAGCACTAAGTGCCCTTTAAACTGTGACACAGCACAGACCCTGGCCTGGACTGCGAGTAAATTGAAGAAATAAAGTCGTTCGGTCAAAGCTTTCACCCTGAAAATGAATAATCAAGCACACAGCGCTTCTTTCTACTTTAAAGCTGCCATGTGCCTGCCCGCAACCTTCAGGATTGAAGGTGTTTACATCAGAGGTTATAAAAGACTTCCACACATCACTGCAGCGTTTAGACTGGACCCAAACACCAGCGGGAGTGTTAACCTCCATCACCCCCCCTCCTTCTAGCAGAGACTAATGAAAGCGACCTACTGCCTCTAATGTCCTTTCATTTGGCAGTAGAGCTGTGTGAAGGCCGTGGTCGCACACCGACATACAATAACACTAATGAACCATTATCATGTCATTAATCCGCAGAAATAAGCCAATGAAGACGGAAATCTCCCCTAATGTGTGTGTGCGTTTGTTTATGAGGAGGGAGCTCAAGGGGTGGAGGTTCCGTTACATCACAACCCCCCACCCCCACTCACGACTCCTTCTCCTCCGTCTCCACTCTCACCCAGCCCAATCAGACGAGATTAAGTAATATCAGACTTCAGTGGAAAATACAGTTTTGGAGTGAAAATATGAGCAGATCAAATCCACACGGATTGTGCTCTGGCCCGGGAGGCCTGGGTGCAGGGATCCTGAGGTCTGCCTCTCTCTGGCAGCCCCTGTGTTGTTGATGTTGTTGTTGTTGGTACCTGATGGCCAGCAGTTCGTGCAGCAGATAAGCAGCGGCAGCGAGCAGAGCCCCTCCGGTCAAATACAGTGTTTTCCGCCACCACGAGTCCGAGCCCAAAGCTGACATGATCCCGCCGCAGTCCTGCAGTGGGTACGCGATGATGTACCCGTAAAACGAGAGCTGCTCATCGGAGCCCAGCAGACCGGAGGAGAGGCTCTGGTTCGGACCGAGATCAACCACACACGACCGCGTCCAGGCGAACCCGACACGCCAGTACATGCTCTCTGTCTCCGGCCACTTTCCGCCTCACTCTGGCAGCCAAGAGCTTCATCAGCGGGGGCTTCATGGGCGCACGCGGATGCAGGTGAGAGGCGACGGCACGAGGAGCAGCCGACCGGACACAAGCATCCCGCCCGGAGCCCGTCCCCGTAGCGGGGTTGACTTTCTCTGAAGCCCGCTCGGAGCTCCCAGGTTATGTCCCCCTTTTTATCATTACTGTCAAGAGTGAGTAAAAAACGAAAGGGTTTCCGGTTATGCCTTTCAATATAAAAGTGGATTTGCGGGTCATCATTTTGCAACAAACTTTGAGTAATGTCAAAAGAAGATCCGAACAAAAATAGATAAATCCGAAGCTAACTACAAACCATTATTAAACTACTCAAATTTCTATAAATGACGCAACAGTGCTAAAATAAATATGAGAAACAGCACAATGTTTGTGGTAATAAAAGGTCACAAAAATGTACAGATGTGCCACAGATAAGGGAATGAGGAAATGTGAAGATTTGTTTCAATAGCTTTAAAGGCTGAACTTGAAACTGGCCTCTGCATCTTTCGACCATATTTAATTCTTTGGGATTAGCTTATTTTAAACTTAATTCCCTGTCAGTGCGGTTGCCAACAGACTTTTCATTATGGTTAAGTACTCTTGAAGAAGCACTTTAAAAAAGCTTTGCTTCTGCAGTTCGTCAGTTCAAATGGGATCATTTTAACTCCAATGTGAACTTGACTTCAGACCTTTATTTTGAAGGACACATCACTTAGCTACCTCCGCTGCCCTCAGAAATAATCTCATGCAGCTAAAGTGACGTCACGGGAACTGACTGTACCCTGAAGGTGTCAACTACCAGAGGTTACCGCACCTCTGTGCTTCATTTCCATAACCATAATGCGCAATTTATTCTCACTTTTAATGTCGCCGCTTTGAGCCCCAGGCTGTGCACATTCCCAATTTTCTACTAATACATGTCAGATGTCACTCTTCGTAATCACCACTAGGGGTCCTACCACAGCCCCCTGCTCTGAGCAGACACTGCTGTTGGTAAAAGGACTTCCTATGACTTTTGTAACATGCTGGAAGATTCCTCAATGTGCATTACACAAACATGGAGGCCCACTTTGTTAAGCAGATAATGCACTTTATTACCATAACTGAACTTCGAGAAGTTAAGAGTTAATTTAAAAATAACATTTTTTTCCTTCTTTAACTAGAACTATGAATATTCATGTAGGATCAAGCCCTATTTTAATGTGGACACCAACAATAGAAGAAGCTTGCTGAATGGGAGGGAAAAGGCCAGAGGGCAAGGCAGGCCAAATGTGGATCCAACTTGCGTCAAAGGATTCACCGTGTCACATCTGGGTTTTTTTTTGTTTTTTTTAAAAGAAAGAAATAAAAGGCCTAAAAGAATAATAATAATAAGCAATGATAGCGGCACACTAAGCGGTTCACCTGAATGGGACAATGTGCTTTCATGAGGGGTTCTCTCTTTAACCAGCAGCTTTTATTTTGTAAGGCTTTCAAGCACCTTGTTTTAAGTACAGCCACACACACAGCTCCCGCTGTATTACATCACAAAAATATAGAGACATTTACACAGACATATTGCCACAACTCAGTGATTAAATACAGGGAAGAGAGTAAATTAAAATAAGGTACAACCAAAACTTTGCAGATAAACATAAAAACAGTTTT
>VVHJ01027298.1:14404-34060 GCA_015107715.1 Tylochromis polylepis
AAAAAACAAAAATTTGAAAAAAAAAAAAAAGAAAGTTTTGATTTAAAAAAAAAAAAAAAAAAAGATGTTCCTTGACAAATAAAAAGCAAAGGTTTTACAAAACAAAACAAAAAGCATTAGATAATGCACTATACAACTAAAGCAGGGTAAATGGAAAAAATAATTACTATAAAAACAAACAAGCAGGGACACTTTTATCTGAAACACAAACCAGCTCATGATTTCCATCAAAGTGTTTTTATATAAGCAAAAGCATGAAAGATAAAAGAAAAGTATCATAAGGCTATTTACAAGGAGGTGGGGGTTGCGAGGAGGGAGGTGGGGTTGTTATGATTCAAAACAGTAAATTCTTGTGTTCAATGAGCTCATTTGTGCCCTCATGAGGAGCCTCTCTTGGCATTTCTCTTGCCAGTTTACCGATCAGCCAGCAGAGACACTTAACAGGGCAGGTGCATCCCATCACAGCTGCACAGGGTGATAACCAATCAGAGCCACCCTCTAAACTCAAAATCAATTAACAGAAAAAAAAGTCTACTGCAATCCCTGAGGAATTAAAACCCACCCAGAGTGGCCGCTCACATGTAGCACACACAGACACACATGCACGCATAGTGCTCGTGATCAAGTTTTGTTTTTTTCAAATCCCACGGAGCTCGGCGTGTAAACACTCGCTCCTCTGGACTGTTCAAGGATGTCAGGATCTTCACAATGACGAGTGTCTACTGAACCATCACATCTGTTCCCCCTACATTCCCTCCCACCCCCCACCCCGACCCCCAAAATGTTCCTTAGCTTTTAAGTTCATTTCAAGTTGGAGCCTAATCGAGACAACGTCATCGCTTGTTGTCATCAATCGGCTGTTCACTGCAGGCATTTCCGCGTCCGCTCGCTCAGTCCACAAACCCATAATGATCAGACAAGGAGGAAAAGGTAAAGACACTCAAGTTTGTTGGGGATTGGTTGAAGATCAATCTTCTGATTACTGTGACTGTTTCCAAGTGACACCGTAATGGTTGTACTGTGACATTATTAGAAGATCCTCCACGTCGACATTATGGATTCTCACAGAAATACAGACGCCATGCTAAGACTGGCTGTAGGAGTTGCTCTGGTTCCCATTGGAGCTCTGATCACTCTCACTGCAGACAGAGAGAAAAATGAAGTCCATACAGGTCACTGAGATAGATTGCAAGAAGTCCAAGTGTACAAGAACACACTGTACTGATGAAAGCAGACCCACAGCAATTAAAAACAATCAACTTGTGAAACCATTTCCAAAGAAAAGAAGCTCAAACCTCATCTTCACATGCACAATAATGTTTCACCTACACTTTGCACCACCCTCCCCATATCCTTTACATATTTCTTAATTTCTATTCCAATATCTGTAGGTAGTTAGTATATATATTCCTATTATGAGCATTAATCATAATATTTACAGATACTGTAAATACTGTATATTCCATTTCTGGACCACAGTTTGTTTGATTTTCTTTGTACCATGACACCAGGACAAATGCTCGTTTGTGTACAAACTTGGCAATAAACAGAATTCTGATTCTGATGAGACAACCATCTAGAATCATTTTCATTTGAGACTATTTTTTAATCATCTCCTCTCCATCTTCTCAGCCACCTCCAACATGGAAATCCCCATGTCAGTGTTACATTAGTATGACACTAACTAAAGCTAGCACTGTGTTGTTTCCATACTGTTTATTTTAAAATCATTTTTGCATAAAAAAGGAGAAACACTGTAAAATGGACACATGAACTGAGTCCAAAGTCATTTCAATACTGAAAATAATGTAGTGGCAACAAACCAAATGTTGAAACCAACAAACTGTGTTGATCGAACCAGTTTATGCAAATCAAAATCTTCTGTTTTTGCACCAAATCCTTGCATTTTTGTTTTTATTTGCATTTTTCACAAAGGTCTAACCTCCCGACTTGTTTTATAAATCGCTTTGTCAGAATCAGAATATTTTAATAATCCCTAAGGAAATTATGTAGGTTACAGTTGCTCCAAAACAATAACAGTAACAAACTAAACTAATTAAATAATACAATATATTACAAAGTTCACAAAATAGAAATAGTTAATATATATATAAAAATAGCTCAATTCAAATATCAAGAATATTACAGAAGTGAAATATATATGACTGACATTTAATGCTACTTACTTACTTTGTGTTTTAAAATATAGGCTTTAAAAAAAGAAAAAAGAAAGAAAGAAAGAAAGGAAGAAATGAGTACACTACATACCTGTTTGGAGGTGGTTTGGGTTTTGGCATCTTGTTTAGGACAGCAGCTATCTCCTTTCTATCATCAAAATTTTTCCACTGGTCATACAGCTTCAGAATGACACGGATAATCTCCAGGATCTTTACAAAAAGTAGACACACAAAAACATGAGTCAACTTAAGGCAACGCAACATCAGTAATGAAAACTCACAAATGCTAAATCAAAGTAAAATGGGTCATTTTCCTGTAAAAAAAGAAAAAAAAATATATCTATATCTCTCTCATATAGATAGAGATATATACACACACACACGTCATTATAAAATGAGCCTTTTCTTATGTAAAAACATATGAAGTGAATGACATAATCCGTCTGTGTCAGCATGTTACATGCTTAAATCCACAGCAAAAATATCGCTTTACTTGGTTAATATCTGAGCACAAACACATACAGTACATAAAAGAAAGCAGTGATTTTAATAACTACGTCAATCTTATGACCTCATGCTACTTAAAGGCAGACAACCCATCAGCAGTTTATGGTGGCAAAGTGAGAACAAAGATGTGAAAACTCCATTTAAACAGGCAATAATGTGCCATATCACAATGTGGAGAACCTCAAGTTGCTATATGTTGTGAGGCTAAGTACGAATGTATGAATGGCTAAAATTCTACAACACTGAAACAGATATTAAACTGACTTTGTCCATGTCAACCGAGAGCTCTGCAAACCACTGTCTGGCATCTTTCTGCTGCACCACACAGGCAACATGCAGACAGGCTGTGGGAAGAAAAGAACTGATCAGGTTAAAGCTTATTTAAAATCAGTAGCTATATTAGAGAACAATCTGAAATGCATGGGAACAACTCTTACCCAGGGCTATCATGAAGGGAGGATAGAGCAGACACAAATCTGTCCTGTATGTGTCATTCACTATTCGCCTGGTAAAAGAGACATGGCAGGGCACAGAGTGAGGACACACGAAAACAACTAAATCAAATAAACAAAAGCAACAAATGTCAAGCAGATGGTATCATACCAGGCCAGAGGCAGCAGCATGTCCTCCTGTCCCATATCCTGCACATACTGCAACAGTGGTCTGTAGGGGTGGTACACAATCAGGCAACAGTCCTGAAAAAAAAAAAATTACATCAATAAATCAGTAACACAACACTCAGTTAAGCCAGCAGCAAATATACAAATCTTTCTGTACTTACCATCAGCTCCAAAAGGTAAAACTCACATTCTAATATCTGTGAAGACACAGAGCAGGACTGGGTTTAGGACACAACATGTCAGGCACCATACGCTAGTTCAGAGAAGACTCCAAAGAAAACACATGGCTGCTTCTTACAGAGATAATTTATTCACAAAACTACACCTGTAACAAATTAATAATGCTTAAAAACCAAGACATCTGAGAGAAGACAATCTGGACAGTGTAATATATTATACATCTTTAAAAGCCTGCAAAGCTTTTAAATACCATCCAACATACGTGACGCAGCATGCAAAAACGCAGCTAGAGTCCAAAATAATAATTAATAAAGAAATTCCAAAACTTCTCAATTAACATGCAAAATAACAATTTTATTTATCCACCTTTGTTTATTTTCTCTAACTTTTAACTTGAGGATGTGAAGCTATACGTTCTTTGAATTTTTATGGTTTAGTAAACATTCAGATAGATAAGCAGTCACTTGTAGAACATTTAGAAAAGACTAAACTTCTGATAAAAACTCCACTAGTGTTACAAGAAATATTAGACTGCTCACAATCTATACAGCGTTAGCACCATGGGCTAAAGGCAGAAAAGTCACCCACAACACTAAGTGACCAAATGTTGTTGGCTGACTGGCCAGGGTGCACCACTAGGCATGTGTGGCTGTGCTGGGGGGGGTTTACCTCTGTTCCTTTGAACTTTATGTATCCGAACTGTTCAATAAGCTACGCTTTTCTGATACAGATTTCAGAGACTGTTGCACTTTTTATTCTCGGTCTGCGTCTTTTCCCGGGTTATCATGTTCTGTGTCACATATATAAATGACATGTAATGTCAAATCTGAAATGACACTGTTTGTTTAGAACTAACCTCCCAAATGGAAAAAAATGGTAAATGGCCTGTATTTGTATAGCGCTTTACTTAGTCCCTAAGGACCCCAAAGCGCTTTACACATTCAGTCATCCACCCATTCACACACTGGTGATGGCAAGCTACATTGTAGCCACAGCCACCCTGGGGTGCACTGACAGAGGCGAGGCTGCCGGACACTGGCGCCACTGGGCCCTCTGACCACCACCAGTAGGCAACGGGTGAAGTGTCTTGCCCAAGGATACAACAACCGAGACTGTCCGAGCTGGGGCTCGAACCGGCAACCTTCCAATTACAAGACGAACTGCCAACTCAAACACTCCCAAACACTATAGCCTTTATCGCTGCTCATGTCTGTCTGTGTGCTACTCCATCACTCTCTTTTTCTATGTCTGCAAAGGCAGACACAAAAATTAATGTTTGAGTAGCATCACCTTACAAATTCCCTCCCTGCTATGTGAACCACTCCCTCCTTTTATCACTTTGCAATGGCCCTCTATAAATAATAATTTACACACTTTTCTGGACAGCATGTCAGAGCAGTGCTGGTGATGTCCCGGAAACCCTGCTGTGATGCTAGATAAATAATATTGTGGCAGCTCACTGCATTTGCCACCACAATGGGAGATGCTGTGCACGACAACTGTGCGTATTTTGGCGCACAGTACAACACTATCTCTCACAGTAACTGAGTTTTCATCACAAGGGTGTGAACATTAGCTGGGGAATCTCACATATTAATAAACAGTAATGCCGCGACACTGTGATATAGTGTAAAAGGTTCTTGTTATGTTGTAAAGCGGCATGGCAGTTCATAAATAACTTTCCAGATAAACTGAATTCTGTCTACTTTTTCTCCATCTCTGCTTTACTAAAATATCATTTAGATAAGATAACAATTTAAATATTTTCAATGTCTAATGTCCTTAACTGTAAACCATGCTTTAAGTTTCTGTCCTGTGCAATTTACCATCAAAACTCAAAACAGGTACTTTTGACTGTCATAAAAGGATCACTTTACCTGTCTTTATTATGATGCTGTGCCTGTTATATTAACTGCTACAAATATATTTTACTTACATGATTCATTCTGTAGGGGAACTCCTTTGGAAAGGCAAAGGAAAATCTTGTTTTCACTGTTTGAGAAAAATAAAACGGCATTATACAACCTACACAGCAGGAGAAAACACAAATTTATGTTAAAATGTAAAGAATATGTTGCCGAACACAGTCACTTACACACAGATGTTGCTGCAGATATCAGCCTGGTGTTGGATACAACTCCAAATTCCTAAAAGGACAAAAATGATTAAGATCAGATCAGTTAAGTAGGAACCTCAAAGAGAGTAAGAACCTTCGAGACTTATTGGCAGCACAGAAACACCCATACCTCAACCTTAGAAGCCAGGAAAACACAGGTAGGAGCCATGAGAACTGGATCTATACTTTTCAGAGAATACCTGCATAGAAGAAGACATAGAAAATTATTTATTTGTTTGAGTAGTAGGTATTTAAGTAAAAAATAAATAATAATAAAATCAGAACTATAAAAAAAACTGATCACGGTAACAATAAACTAAAACATTTTATATTGAAAGATAGATGGGTTTTGAGTAACTACACTACATAGAAAAAAAAAAGTATGGGGACACACTTCAGTCCCACTCCCACAGGAGTATAAAAATCAAGCACCCAACCATGCAGTCCGCCTTTACAAACATTTGTGAGAGCTCAATGAATTCAAGTGTGATCCTGTAACAGGATGCCACTGTTTCAATAAGCCAGTCTGTGAAATTTCTTCCTCACTAGATATTCCACTATCACCTACAAGTGGTATTATTGCAGAGTGCAAGTGTTTAGAAACCACAGCAGCTAAAACACCAACTGGCAGATGATGTACAGAGTTGGGTCACCGAGTGCCGAAGTGCAAAGAGCATAAAAGTTACCAACACTCTGCTGACTCAGTAGCTCAGAACCAGAACCTCCTTAGCTCAGAGCCTCCTCTGGCATTAACATCAGCACAAAAACTGTGTACCATGAACTTCATGGCACAGGTTTCCATGGCGGAGGAATTAAGATATATTTATTTTAAATATAGTTCAACAATGTTGCAGTACCTTTAACATTCATCATTGCTGATTTTTGTCCATATCACCTAGACCTAATAGATAGTGTATTTGGATGAGATCCGTTTACCTGGCATAAAAGCGTTTAAAGTAAACAGTTGCAGTAGCAATGACCTGCTGACGCAACTTCAGGTGTTCACCTAAAGCCTGGATCACTGAAAGACACAGAAACAAATATTGAAAAGAGGTATAGACTACTTTATTATGTTTATTATTCAATATAGATGGGTTATGAATAACTGTTAAGGCTGGAGATGCTTTTTTTTCTGAAGCAAACACAGTTTACACCAGCAGCATCAACACAACTTAGTAGGCTATCAATTACTATCAAGCAAACGTAACAAATACCATTAGCAAAGAAAATCTGTAGCTTCCAGTACTCCTCTTCTGTGAGAAACTTCAGGTCCTTCTGGCGCTCTTTCATCAGGTCCTGTTTATCCAGGACCCACTGCAGACTGACAAATACATGAAACAATATTGTTTCAAACCGCTCAGACGTCAAAATGTGGGCAATGAAGCTAGCGGGCAAGACAACAATAACAACATAAAGCTAAGCGTTAGCCGCCTGCTCTGATGTCGCTGACAACATAACAGAACGCTTGCATGATTACGTTTTATGGCATATATAATCTTACTAAGTTTTCTTTCAGTCTTCATTTATATTGACTATTTTAGACCCTAGCAACAATTTAGGAGAAACTGTTAGCGTCGTCATACAATGCATCCGCAAACACAGCTAGGCCTCACAACAAAGAAGGCGAATTCACAAATAAAAGCGTAACATGTCGAAGTTTTAATAAAAACTTACTAATGAGAACTCTGCCAAAAATTCCCCGCCATTTCGTAGCAGTTGAGGTAGAGAAGTAAGCTTTAAACTGATATTACTCGCTTGTAAAGGAGTGAATACCAGACGGAAAGTAGTTAGGCTAAACAGACGCTAGAGTAACATCAAAAACCTTCCGGAAAACGAAAGCGGATGGTTCCGGGTTGTATATAAAATCCTTTAAAATGTCAAAAGTGGGATTTTTTTTCTTCAGACGGTGTTCATTTGAGTTTTAATAAATGATAATTAATTTGAATAAGTAATTTTAATAGAATCAGGCTAACTTAAATATGAAATATATATCATTAACTCAATGATATAGTTCCAAGTAACATTTTGATATTTCATATTTAAGTTAGCCTGATTCTATTAAAATTACACTGTACAACTAAAACAAAAAAGAGAAGGCATCACCAGACACAAGACAACACTAAGAAACAGTGAGTGAGTAAGAAACATGTGTTGTTGTAAGTCTGTAAGTCTGTCCTTCCATCTGGAATACACCAAAATGTGTGATTGGTATATTGCTGAAAATAATATGGGCTCTAAATTCAGATTTCAGTGCACTACAGATACACATGTTGCTTTAAAGGAGGCTTTAAAAGTAGCTCAGCAGAAAATTATGTAATTGTTGTCAGTAATATTCTTTCAGCAGCCTATAAGTCTAATAAATTATTTGGCGTAAGCTTGACAGATGTTTGTAGGGACATGCACCCTTTGGTTGGGGAGGTTCTACATTCCTCTTTAGGTGCTGAGGGGAGAGCTGAGGAGAATATAAGACCCCAGCACAGACTGTGAGACAAAGTAAGTGACCAGTTTCCAGTCTTCCGCTGAAGCTGCATCAGTCAAGTCTGCCAGGATGAGCCGCAGTCCAGAGAGGATGTCTTCATACCGCCGTCATTTTGAGGGCACTTTGGCAGCCAGTTCTGCCTGCCAGCAGCGGGTTTCCAGTCCATCTCCCACCCGGAGGGAAACCCGCCATCGGTCAGTAAGCTTCACCCGGAGTGGTGAGACAAGGGGGCGCATGGCCCTCAGTAACAAGGCTCGACTGACCAGGTGGGTAACGTGTAAAAATGTATTTATTGGTTATTTATGTTAGTTGTGTTCAAATTTGTCTTTTTAAAGAATTGTGAAACAAAAAAACACCAACATCAATTTTCAGCCAAGAAAAAAAAAAAGCTACAGTGGACTATGTTGTGAGTGAATCACAGATCAGTAAGTCTTCTCTTTCTCTCCAGCAGCAGTACGAGTATGGGAGCTCTGTGCTTTGGTGTATCCAAGGATGGTGAACCAGAACTGGACCTGGATGTGGCTGCAGAGGAGAACCGGGCCTTTATGCTGACTCGTACCCATGAAAGACAGGAAATGGTCATCCTCAATGACCGTCTGACGGTGTATATCGAAAAGGTAATCTGCAGTCAAACCATATAAACACAGAAGCAGAATAATAAAACCTGAAACACATACATACAGGTCTGTTCTGTTGTTTGTTTCTATTGTCCAGAAATGAACAAGAATGTTAAAAGGTAACATTTGTACACATAGTGCTTCATAACCCTTTAAGATGAAATGGTGGCACATTGTACATTGTGCTTTTTTTTAACTTTCAACCTGTTTCTCATGCTCCTTGCTTTAGGTGAGAACACTGGAGTCAAAAAACAAGCAGCTGGAGGCTGAGATTGAGGCCCTGAGAAGCAGCTACGAGCGATCATCTGGGCTCAGGCAGCTCTATGAGTCTCAGCTGAAGGAACTGAACAGGGATGCAGAGCAAATAAGAGAGCAGAGGGTGAGAGAGAGAGTCGAGTGACTTTTTAAGTGGCAAACTGAGAGAGCTGGTGTGGGTCCTTATTCTAGTCACTGCTGCATTGTTTCACTCCCTTATTTGCTCAGTTTTTACCCCTCAGCTGTAAAAGATTGATGGGGTATCGCTGTCACCCTGCCTGGCGGGCAGGTGGGTGTGGACACTCAAGTTTGTGAATGTGATAACTTAAGAAGGAGGTGACGTAGGATTTTCAAATTGATACCAATTCAAATTGATGTTGTATACCATCTATTTATACTATCAGAGAGAGTGCAAAAATTTGTATGTACAACAGTGATTAAAAAGAAAGAAGAAAACAAAAGTAAATAATTAAGTTAAAAAAGATAGTAAAAGTGTACAATAGTAGTGCAAATTGCATTAATAAATAGTGTGTACAACATAAATCTAAGAAGAACAGCTGCATGAAGGTATAATACAGAAATATGTCAACAGACAAGGAGTTATTACACTAAAAATACACAAATTTGTATTCTGGTGATCTGGACCTCAAGGTCAGAGGTCACTTTTCTGAAAATCACCTAGGATTTTTAAGTTTATGCCATAAGTTCATCTACTAAGAGGCTGAGGGGTAGCACTGGCAGCTGCCAGTATTTTGTGTTCCCTAGTTTCTATTTTTTCTTTGTGTTGCTGAGTGTTGTTTTGTTTTTGTTGTTTATTTGACTATATCCTATTTCCATGTTTAGTTTTTGTTTGTTTTATGCTGTATCTATTGTTGATTTCCTCAGTTCCCAAATGCTCACAGTGATCAAAGAACAGGCGATGCCACACGGTGGCAAATGGAGCCTCCACATTTAAAAACCAGCACGAGCATATAGTTTTCAAAAGAAATGACACTTTTCATTTTTCACATTTGATCATTTGTCTTTGTACTATCATCAGAATAACGATTAATGTTGAAATGACTTCCAAATCATTACATCCTGTTTTATTTACATTTCTCTCTGTTTCCCAATTTATGTGGAATTACATGTAATAACCTAATGAAAAGCTATAGAGCCAAAGTGGAGTGACCACCTTTGTATATTTAGGTCAGACCAGTAGAGAAGCAAGTGTCAGCTGTCAGATATGTGTCATAAGCAGTGAAAGAGCAGGTGAATTTAAATGCATAACTCAGAGTGGAAGGTCACATTTTTATTTATTGTAAATGCACAAAGAGTCAGTGCAGTGGTGTTCTAGCTGTGAGGTCCAAGGCCAGGTGAGTCTAGGTGAGTCCACTAATCCTTTTCCACAGGGTTTTCTCAAAAAGATTTCTCCTATTTTCCACACTGGAGTTTCTGCAAAAAAAAAAAAAAAAGAAAAAAAGAAAGAAAGAAAAAGAAGAAGAAGAAGAGACTGTGGAATCTAAAGCGCAAGACGCAAACACGAAATTTGTGCTGCCGAAAACAAGGAGCTAGACTTTACAAAGTGCGTTCAGCGATCAGGCACCGACTGAAGGAATTTCTCCATCTTAAACAGCAGCTGTGATGGATGATTTACTTGGGTGTGTGGAAACAGAGGGCAGGAGAACAGACTGCAAGCAGATCCCTCCCCTGAAACATAAGGTTATCTCTCACATACACATAAACACTCATCTAGGGGAGATAGATAGAGGGAGAGAAAAAACAAGAAGAATGTGGATAACCATCACACTAGAACATCACCTAATATATATATATATGTCCCCTAAAGTTGTTTTTCTCTGTATATATACCCCTGTGGGCCTTTTATCCTTCAAGCTTGGATCCTCTATAAGAGTCCTGGGAGCTTGAGGCAATATCTTAGCTGTTCCTAGGACTGCGCCCTTCTGGACAGAGATCTCTGATGTTGTTCCTGGAATCTGCTGGAGCCACTCGCCTAGCTTGGGGGTCACTGCGCCAAGTGCTCCGATTACCACTGGGACCACTGTTACCTTCACCCTCCATGTCTTCTCGAGTTCTTCTCTGAGCCCTTGGTACTTCTCCAGCTTCTTGTGTACCTTCTTCCTGATGTTGCTGTCATTCGGTATTGCCACGTCTATGACTACAGCCGTCTTTGTCTAGTCTACTTGCTCACCACTACTATATCCGGTTGGTTAGCCATCACCATTTTGTCTGTCTGTATCTGGAAGTCCCACAAGATCTCAGTGTTGTCATTCTCAACCACCCTAGGGGGCGTCTCCCATTTTGACCTCGGGGTTTCTGTGTACTATGCCGGCCACTTGGTTATGGCGTTCCATGTATGCCCTTCTTGCTAGCTTCTTGCACCCTGCTGTTATGTGCTGGATTGGGGCATCTTTACACAGCCTGCACCTGGGGTCTTGCCTGGTGTGGTAGACCCCAGCCTCTATGGATCTTGTGTTCAGAGCTTGTTCTTGTGCTGCCATGATTAGTGCCTCTGAGCTGTCTTTCAGTCCAGCTTTGTTTAGCCACTGGTAGGACTTCTGGATGTCAGCCACTCCCTCTATCTGCCGGTGGTACATACCATGCAGAAGCTTGTCCTTCCATGATGGTTCCTCATCTTCCTCCTCTTTCTTGGGTTTCTGTTGCCTGAGGTATTCACTGAGCACGTGGTCGGTTGGAGCCATCTTCCTGATGTATTCGTGGATGTTCATATATATATATATCTATCTCAAGTATAAGCAGTATATAACAAGTATAGCAGCTTCTTTTAAATGTTGCAAATGTCATTACCAGTGCAAGTGTTCACTTTTTAACTCAAAGATAAAAAGACCTGCCTGTACCTGTGTATGTGTGTGTGTTTGTGATATTTTATTGCACATAAATGATGCGGTTCTTTTTAATGTTGTTCTTTTTTTTTTTTCTTGTATTGTCGAATGGTTTGCACCTGTGTCCTGTTTTTCTCCTTTTACTCTTTTCCAACATTGGGTAGCACTAGCGCTGAGAGGTAGCACTATTTTTTCATTCTACAGGAGTTTGACAGTTGTATCTGTGGCCTGTACAGGATCTGTCTTTGGCAGCCAAGGAGGCAATGTTGGGCCAGTTGGACACGCTGAAGGCAAAATATAATGAAGCTCTGGAGACCAGGAGGAAGACAGAGTATGAGATTGAGGCTCTATGTCCGGTATGACACAATGAAAAGTCCATTTGTAACTTTGAATAAAGCCATTTAGTAGCTGCCTGTGAAAATAAATTACTTTTACATCCCTGTTGTTTCTGTTCTTCTCAGAATGTGGACAAAGCAACCTCAGCCCGGATTGCGCTGGACAGGCAGCTGGAAAATCTGGAGGTTCAACTCTCCTTCCTGCAGAGAGTTCACAAAGAGGTAACACATAGCCGCCTCGTGGTTGGCATGCCATTCATTTTCTCATCAGTGGTTTAATGGGCTGTAAAGTTGCTGGTTATTCTCAAATCCAGCTCATGCTGATGGACAGAGTGAGTAAGACCATAAATACTATAGTTATCTATATGGCGTGAAAACCTCAGGGGAAGTCAAACAGACAAGTTCTGATTAATCTGTGGGGCAGAGTGGTACAGTGAACTTGCTTTAATAGCATTAAAAATGTTCCTGTCTCATTTAACTTTTTATTTTCTGTGTTTGTTTTTGGTCTACTGAAAGGAAATTGAGGAGTTGATGCTGCAGATCTCTTCAGCATCCTCTGAATCTGACTTCACGTTTGGCCTCCCAGACCTTTCCTCCGCACTCAAACAGATTCAGTCTCAGTACGACAGCATTGCTGCCAAAAACCTGGAGGTAAGTAGCAATGATGAAGCGGAAGTATGCTCCAACTCTGGAGAATTTGTCTCTAAATTTCTTTGCATCTCATTCTGTGTTGTCCAGGAAATGGAGACCTGGTATAGAACTAAGTTTCAGGACCTTAATAACGCCTCGAGTGAACACATTCAAAGAGTTCGAAGTATGAGAGAGGAAATTGCTGCTTATAGGAAGAATGTGAGTGTTATTTTCTGTTCTTGTGGTTTGTTCTACAACTTTTCTGCATAGAGAATACTCAGTGTACATGTGCACAATTAGATCCTTAATAAAGAATATGAACTGGAGGTACTGAAGACAAGGAATGAGTATTTGGAGGCCCAGATCCGTGATGGATTGGAGAAATATAAGAATGAAGAGAAGGACTTAGAGGTAACTGACTGACTGACTTATAGAGAGATATTTTCTTGTCATCCTCTGGCCTGATCACAACAAAAACATACTTCTCTGGTGTTTTCCAACAGGAGCACATTGAGGGAATTAAAGCGGATCTGAAGGTGAGCAAGGAAAAGACTGCTCTGCTGCTGCGAGAATATCAGAACCTCCTGAATATCAAGATGACTCTGGAGATTGAGATTGCCACCTACAGGTGAACAAGCATTACATTAGGTTTTAAGCACTTAGCACTTAGAACACTTAAACCCCTGAATGTACACACACACATATGTGGGTGTGTGGCTTCCTACATCAAGTAGGAAATATATAGTATTATGCAAAAACCTTGTGACACTCCTTTTTTTCCTTTACAGTTTGCTTCCAATGAATCAGATTTTCCTTATAATTTTCTCTAGGTTTTCAAAGTTTTTCTTTGGACATTGTCAACTTTTTCCACTAATTTTCAGTCCAGTCCTTGTACTTGTCCTTATTTGTTAAACCACTTAACGCTGTCCTATCAATCAATCAAGTATACAAAAGTTCACTTGACTCAAGCGATGAACCAGTGTTGTGTCTACACGCAACAGGCAACAAGTGGCAGGACTAGTAATAAACTATTATTTACAGCTGGTGAAAAGTATCTGAAAGTCAAGTCCATAATAAATAGGAAAGAAATTCAGCAAAGACCTGACACAGGATCTAAGAGATGCCTCTGGCCCTTCAGTTGATCCAGATACTGTTAAATGAAGCCTCATCAAAAATGGTCTTAGTGGAAGGGTGGCTGTCAAAAAGACTCTCTTAAGGAAGGGAAACAGGAAGAAAAGGTGAAGGTATGCCAAATTACACAAGAAGTGGACTGAAAATCAGGCAACAGGCCAGATGGATGTAAACCTGTAAAACTTTGGTTCAAATTGTCATCAGTTTTCCTTTCTTTCCGTCTGTTTATGTGTTAGAAAACTGATTGAGGGGGAAAACAGCCGCCTGGGCACCATGGTCCAAAACCTTTCCTTGACTGGAGGCTTGCAACTCTCTTCCAGTGATAGCAAATGCGCTCTCTCAGCACCTCCAAAGCTGGGTGGATCTCTGAGTGATACAAGCAGTAACAGCACTGAGAGAGCTGCAGGTGCTGGCCGAATGGCAGCGGCCTCATCAGACACCAAGGCTGACGGTAACTTAGAGAAGCAGGCAACAGCAATGTCTGAGAGGAAGACGGTCCTCATCAGGTAGAGGGTGACTGGCACGGAATGCATGACACATAAAACCTGTAACATTTTCAGTCAGATCTCTAGTGACCACACAGTACAGTAATCATATTATTTTGCCTGATCTCCCCTTTTCCCAGAACAGTTAGGACAGATGAGGACATTTATGAGAGCGACACACAGGAGCGCACCTTCATCATTTCCAGAGCAGCCGATGATACAGATGAAGAATAAACCATCAGCTCTGTGATACTTTTTGACTACATCCGGTGTGCCGTCACTCTGCTCTGCCTGGTCCTCACTCGCGATCAGCCTCTGCTTATTTAACCCTCCTGTGTGACACGAGCATGTCATTGAACGCAAGAAAAATAAACAGCAAGCAGGAAAAGTTGTGGTTTTCATTTCAAACATAAAATTCTATCAATGTTCTTCACTGTAATAAAAAAAAAAAAAAAAACACTCTCCTCTTTTGCCATTATTTATTTCAAATAATAGCAGCAGAGCCGATTCAACAGTCATTATGTAAACTTTAATGATTTTATGAAAATTAAGTGAATTAAAGTAACTGTTCACAAATATCTGGGACCAAGTAAAATGACAACCCTCATTAAAACCAGTTATTCCCCCGATGTGTATCCCATCATCAGAGTGACAGAAACACAAATAAAATAAAAACGATATAAAATCATTTGGTATCACCCGACTTAAAAAAAAAAAAAAAATCAGCAATTCAGTAATTCTGATTGATCAATATGGTATGTTTGTGTGATTGTGCTTCTAATGCAATGGTTTGGGTTCATCCCCGACTCCCCCAGCAAGGCGATACACTGCAAAGCTGACTTCGTGTGCCAGGGCGTCAGCACTCTCCTGAAACAACATAGAGAGCCAGAGTATTATTCACAAAACAATCCCTTCCAGATATTTTTTTTTATCCACAGTAACACTGGCATGAGAGTCAATAACAGAAAAAGCTTGGAAAATAGATGTCTCACCTGTGTGTCTGCCTCTGCGTAAACTCTCACCACATCCTCGGTGCCGGAGGGCCTCACGAAGGAGCGAGCCTGTCTGTACTTCTTCACTAAACTGTCGATGGCCTCCTGCAGGCCTGCTGGGGTCACCGCCCGCCTCTCTGCATCTGTTGTGTCTATCACCCTGCGGTCCGCTACCTACAGGAAAAAAAAAAGAAAAAAAGATCACCCTCAGGAACCACTATCTGTAACTGCACATAACATGCGCAGCATATTTGTGTAGTCTTTGTAGTAACAACACACAAAAAAGATAAGGAGAATCTCCTCTCCTGAAATCTATAAAGTGTGCTTGAGGAAGACACAGACACTCTACTATGTGCAGGGTTACAGTAGACAAACGTTTATCTAACAAAATAAAATTTTCCTTAGTTTTGTTCAGCACTGCTGTATCATACTATGGAACAAATTAAATGTAAAGTAATGTTTTTCTTTCTATCAGTCACACTTTATATCCTGGATACAATAAGGAGCACCTTGACTTTAAGCTGCCTATTTGGCAGGTCGGTATAGATCGTGTCCCACTGCTGGATAGTCATCCCTTTGATGGCTAGTATGGCTTCAATCAGCAGCATGTCAGAAATGGCATCTCCTACAGTCTTTAAAAGAAAATATCAATGTTAACAACAGAGCTCCGGTGTCTGCATGACCTCAGTTCAATATGGATGTCTGTGTGAGCGTGCCTGGTTGATGACGTTAATCGTGTTTCGCAGCAAGAGAGCGGCTCTCTTCCTCTCGTCGTTGACGTTGGGATCCTCGGTCAACTGCTTGATTTTCTCTTCAGCTGCCTTACTGAACAACACCTGACCACAACACAAACAAACACAGGATGACGCATTACTTCTGATTTATAGAAACACTGAGACAGGTAAGCCTTACAGGTGATTTTCAGTGCATTTAAGGGTGTGTGCATTTGTGTGTACTCACTGTTCCGTGGCCATTGGCCTCAAAGTACACACCGACATCAAACTCCTGGGCTACATGGTGAAGATGCTTCACTCCAGTCTTCGTACACCTCACTAAGACCTAAGTGGCAAATAAATCTGTGAGAACCGTCCTCTCCATGTAAATACAAAATAAAACACTTGAACTCTCTGTGGACTTTTTTTTGTCACCTTCATAGTGTTCTCCAGATAGTGTGTTGAACTTCCATTAGCATAAGCAGTTTGCACCACTGCTATCTTCAAGTCGAGTCCAGCCTGTGAGCTCCAAGGGGGAAAAAATACAAAGAACAACCATTCTTGGTAAGTGCGTGCCTGTATGTCATTTATGTGTTTGTTTGTTCTTTTAAGAGTATACCTGTGTGAGCAGCTCTTTGAGAAAAGTGCTGATGAGGGTAGCCATCTTGTCTCCATCCAGCAGGTGAAATGTTCCTTCAGAGTCCGTGTAGTAATAAACTATTCGGTCAGCGTCTCCATCAAAGGAACAGCATCGCTCTCCTGGGTTAATCTTAATACCTTCATGTGAGAATGAAAGACATGCAAGACAGATTTTGCATATTAAAAAGATTACAGTACATTCAAGTAATTTAACCAGCCCTATGCACACCTGTTGGGGGTTTTTGCTGCACCTTCACAAAGTCGGCTCCGCACTGGTGGTTCAGCCTTCCTTTGCTGCCATCATTATTAAGAGAAATCTGTAGCTCTTTCTTCAGGTGACTCTCCATCTCACGAACCTTCAGAGCCCCGATGCCATTAGCGCCATCTAGGCAGAGGTGCTTCTGGTCATCCGTACGGTTGGACGTCTAATGAAAAGAAAAACATGGAGGAGAGGAAGAAAGGAGTAGTTCCTGGATGAATGGATGCATCATAAAACACACCGAAGCAAACAAACGTACAGCGACTGAATGCAAGCGCAAAACAACACATGACACACTTCTGCTTCTTACATTCTTGGTGAGCTGAATGAAAGCTTGGCAGAACTTAGTGTAGTATCCTTCCACTGTGGCCTCTCCATATTTACCCTGTGTGTTCTGACAGCAGACCATGTAGTGAAGCTGAGGGGTGGTCACCAAACCATAGTCTGAAAGGACAGATGGAAAGGAAAAAAGGCAGATAAGGAGCCAGAAGGAGCACCAACAATAGGAAAAAAGCCAAGCAAAGAAGGGAACTAATACATTGCTAAGCATATATTTTTAATGCAACCCAGTCGAGGGGCAGCCAATCACATGAATATCTTTTAAGTGTCCACTTCTCTTACCTTTGCTGTGACCACCAAGAGCAGAAACTCCATCCAATACTGCTTGTGAAAGGCCGGCACTGCTGCTCCTACAGGCAGAGGACATGACTGTAAAGAAGCTATTCTACTCCTATACACAGGTTTATATTTTATCAGTTTTTGATTTATTTGTTTGTAGTAAGACCTTATACCTAGTGTCTTTTCCCACAAACACATTAGCCTCCAGGCTCATGTTAATGGCCTCCTTTTCTATAATGTTCTTCAGAGCAGTGAGTAAGTCTTCCTGATCTGCATTGGCCAGCTGGGTGGCATGCTCCTCCCAGTCCGGTGTCACCATCTCGCCCATCGGGTCAATGAGCTTCACCCCGTTGTCTTCCTACACAAGTGCAGACATGATGAGACAAACAGGAATGGGCTGATATTGTAGTTTATGATGAAACTGAACCATAGCTATTTACACTTATGAATCCCTCTAACCTCAGGGTTGTGCGAAGCAGTAACCATGACACCGATGGTGGCTTTGGTCTTTTTGGAGCGGAGTGTGGCCAACAGACCCATCCTGAACATGATGTGGTCCAACTGTTTGGCGTCGGTCCTGAAGCCAGAAGTACCATACTGCAAAACAAGCCCTGCAGGCTTCGGGTGCAAAGTGGACTGCTTTGATACTTCCTGAAATTGGGCCATTGCTGAAACACATCAGAGAAGCATCAGTGGCAGAGAAAGTGTTAAGGTCTTTCTTAAAAGCCCTGCTATGTTAACCTCACTTGAATTATTAACATGTACAGTTGTTATTATGCAATAAAAGCGGGGGATTCAAGCTACCGATGCATACCATAACATTATACATTTTTAACAAAAAATGATAGTTTATCAACAGATACTTTTTAAATAAAATCTTTAACAAACAGTGGACTATTTAGAGGTGTGCTGAAGTTCCCTAAAGGTTCCTTGATTTTGTTTTTAAATCAGGAATACTCCAAAAATGTTCTTAGGAGAATTTTGTACAAGTCTTCGTTATTAAAGGACGTTCCCTCGGAAGTTTGTCTTTAAAGTTTCACAAATTAATTTTGAAGGAAAGTTTCATGATGGTTAAATAAAGGTTTTACAAAACAACCCTCAGAGAACATTCCTTAAAAAAAATTGCAAACACCAAATTTGGAGGAAACATTCTCTCAAGACTCTTTTCATAAAGTCCTAGAGGGAATCTTCAGGGTGTGCGGCCTCTAAACATCAGTTTTCACAAAATAATCTCTAGGTAACTCCTCAGGGAGTGTTCCCTGGAGGTTCTTGAAGCCTCTCTGAAGGTTTCAGAGAATTACATTTTTCAGGGAACATTTACTAAAAAGGTTATTCATATTTTTTTATGAAGAAAAAAAAAATCCCCTTTACACAAGTTTGCACTGTCACATCAGGAAATCCAGCATACACTTAAGCTGTATCAAACAGAAGTATTAATTCACTGGAATAATAAAGAACATCTTATTCAGAAAAGCAATATCGTAAAAATCGGTAGACACAAGAGGTATGAACGTCATCGAGTTTGAAGTAACTAATGTAGTAAGTATTATGTTAAAATGGTTGGAGCGTTTGTAAAAAAAATTAACATTATAGTTTAGTATCCCGGCATATCTTTAACAAAAAGCTGGAGGAATAAATTTTTTGTCTTAGAAAAAAGTAATTCTTGTGTTAGAATATGATATGATTAAATTTGGTGTTTCTCTAAAGAACCAACGTAGAGTAAACATTTTGATTCTTGGAAAGTTTTATATTTATAAGTGTGATCTTTGTTTATTCCAAGTTTTTCTTCATTTAAAAATTATGCAATTTACGTTCAGTGTATAAAAAGACTGAAAAAGAGGAAAGCCTTAAAACAGAAATACTTGGAATGATCCCCAGTAAAATGAATTAAGTTAATTTAAGGTATTTCATTTATTTGTTTATATTCTGTTATTCTTTGCTGGCTGGAATATTTGATGAACATGTTTGACAATAATGCCTGTTTGTTTACTTGAAGGCAGTTCAATAAACGGACAAATAAATAAATGAATAACATTTTTGCTCTAGCAAATGTAATACCA